>JAIQCH010000042.1:0-50862 GCA_029691765.1 Entomobrya proxima
TTCCTATTTTGAAAAATAAATTTTGTTTAGCTTACGTAACACACAACATAATTATATGTAAAATTTGGCAAATATTTGGGAGCAACTGCTTTTTCAGAGGGAACTGGAAGAAGTACCAGCTTTTTAACTTTTACTATTGAGGTTGTTACACAAATGATAATGGTCGGCGACAAATCTGTTGGCCAGTTACCCTATCGTAATACTCGGCAGTATTTAAATTGGGGAGCAAACTCCAAATATTTGAACGCTCTAAATTCCGGCGAAACCTAAAGAACTGGATTTGCTTCCCATTTTCAAAATCCAGCTCCAATTCTGCTCCTTCCGGATTCAGATAGTATCGAACGACCAAACGCTCTAAGGAATTTCTCATGGGTAGAATAAAATCCAACGGAACAGGAACATTAGAACTAAACGCAAATACTTTCAAATTGGCTAGCTTCAGCGATGGTAAAACTTGAGCAGCATGGTTATCATCAATATGCAAATGAAAAAAGTCAACTTTTAATTCTGTTAACGTAGAGGCCCATCTATTTTCCACAACTTGAAACAAGGATTGCCAGTCCAATTGCAATTCGAAAACGTTCAACCGAATAATCAGAGTTTTCAACGGCCACAAGACAGTAGACGTATCCCACTGAATCAGAGTATTAATATCTCTCAAAGAGAGAGCAATCTGCGTCAAGTTTGGCAACTTATGTGTGTACATCAACATCAGCATGTCGCTTCTTTCCATAAATGTGGAAGATGACAACATATTCACATGGGAATATTTGCGTAATAAGACATCAAACAAGGGTGTTGGCACATCTTCCAATTGCAAATACGTCAGATCCTTTAGTTCAGGAAATATACAGGATTTTAGGTTTAGCTCTAAAGCTTTCCAATTGTCTTCTGAATGACCTCCTACACATCTAAGCTTAAACGCTTTGAGATTGGGCATTAGTTGCAAGAAATCTCGTAATTGTTGATAGAACCAAATATTGGAGGGATCAATTGGTTGCCCAAGGAACACTAAAAATAGACCAAAGTTCCAAATATTATGTCCATAGATTGTTAGGATTTGCATCAAATGCTGGGTAAAGGACTCCAAATCTGCCATGGTAGCTTCGGGTGCGCTCGAGAAGAAAATATATAGACTTCTGTTAATGAACGGATTCCGGTTTTTAGTGACGTACTCCCCATCAAATTGTTGTAGAAACTTCTCAGGTTGTTGTTGTAGCGAAAAATGGGCGTAACTAGAGCCTGATAATATGGAAAGGCCTTGGTGGCATGCAAGGTCAAGGAGTTTACTAGAATTGCTGAAACTCTGCAAAGCAGTGTCCACTCCAATTTGCCAAGTGCGACACACCAAACGACATTTTAACAAATGTTTTGCTATTTTCCCGTGAGCACCAAATTTATAACTTGGGAAATTAGCAGGTTTGGCTGCAAGAATTTTTATTACTTCGGGAAATAATGTCTTTGTTCTTTGATTGCGAAAGAGCATGTCAAAGAATCCAGAGGACTTTGTAAAATGAAGCAGGTTCTCCGGCTTGAAAATGTTTTCAAATATTAGCACCCAGATCTAAAAAAATAAATGTTTGTAGTTGATAAACAAGATTTACAAATTACATGATATTTCAAGATTTTGTTTAACTGTGTGTGTTATAATTTTCAACCAACCTCTTTTGGAAAAATGGTCAAAAGTCTTTCTGACTCTTCAGCTTCAGCTTTAGCTTCATGGTTAGCCATTTCACGGTTTTTGTTGCTAGTCTGGTTTTCTTCCAACCGATTCTCCAGCTTCTCCATTATTTTGGAGTTGGTTGCAAATTTGCACACAAGAGTGAGCATAAATAGTAGACAAATTTAAATTAAACCACGTCCAAAACTGTCAAGGTAGTTTATTGAGTAAAATGCATGAAAAAGGTGGTATCGCACGTTCAGTTGGAGCTCAAGAATACAACTGTTATATGCCAGGAATGTAAAAGTCTTCCTTCACTCCAGTTATTAATTATTATTCTTCACCAAAATGCACGTTCAGAAGGATTTTAATGTAGGATGAATCCCTGTGGATTTTTTTGAGTTCAGAAGACTGCCCATGTTTATAACTAGGTCTGAAAATGCAGGGAACTAGATTCTACTAAAACGTTTTGATTGCACCCCACCCCTAAATCCACCCCGGATGCACTCCACCCCTAAATCCACCCCGGATGCACCCCCACCCCCAAATCCACCCCGGATGCACCCCCACCCCTAAATCCACCCCGGATGCACCCCACCCCTAAATCCACCCCGGATGCACCCCCATCCCTGAAATGCAACCCTCATATCAAAAGCACATTAGGTTACCAGCATACGAGTTAGGTTAGGAAACGGGAAAAATAGTAATTTCCAGTTAGGTTTGGATGAGGTTTAGTTAGGTTAGGTCTTTTAGGTTAGGTTTACACCCAAAAAGATTCAACCTATACCAATCGCTAGCCCTTGACGAGAAATGCATGAAATGCAAACGAGAAGTATTTCAGTTTCAGAAGAAGATAGCGAATTTCAGTTGGGTTCAGATGACATTCATGGAACTGAATCGAGATTTGAAGTTAGGTTTTGACAATATCAGTCTTTTTCGCTGACCAGTCTGTCGATTAATTTAGGTAGGTAAGGTCTATTTAAGATGCCACCGCGACTTTCCTGCTCCCCTTGTCTAGGACTAGCGGTCAGTATAGGCCGAATCTTTTTTGGTGTAAACCTAACCTGACAAGACCTAACCTAACTAAACTTTATCTAAACCCAAGTGAAAATTGCTATTCCTATAACAGTTATTGTATAACCTAACTGGTGTGCTGGTAACTGGTAACCTTATGTGCTTTCGATATGAGGCAATGCGGGGTGGATTTAGGGATGGGGGTGCATCCGGGGTGGATTTAGGGGTGGGGGTGCATCCGGGGTGGATTGAGGGGTGGGGGTGCATCCGGGGTGGATTGAGAGGTGGGGTGGATTTAGGGTGGGGTGCATCCGGGGTGGATTTAGGGTGTGGGGTGGATTTAGGGGTGGGGGTGCATTAGGGGTGGGGGTGCGTAGGGGTGCACTTTAGTAACTCCCATGCTTGTTGAGTTGAGCACTGAGCACCTAATCATGCATTTTAATGAGACAAGAAAACGAATGGAAAAATACCTCAAGTTCTACAAATAAAAAAATCATGTGGAAGAGGAAGGTATTAATACAGACATCCCGGGGTGGTTTATAATCCTTAAACAATAGTTGTTCAGAAAGCGTTCATTTTACCTTTTTCTAACATTTTTGGGAAGGAAAGAGGACAAAATTGTAAGGAACAGTGTATAGTATATGCCAGTCTAGTAACTTCTAATTCTGAAGATCAATAAAAGGTATGTAGCTTTTCAAGAGTTACTAGTATAGGAATCCATATATACGTCGAAAGCATAGCACCTGCACGTTTTAGGTAGTTCGGTTTTTGCTGTACTGCACACAACTTTCCGAGAAATTTTGGGATAATAAAAAGACAGGTTCGGTGGTTTGTGAAGGTTAAAAAATATTCAGGGATTATTTGAGTGTATGCAATAAATAAGTGTGCATTATGCACAGATTTTTTACTTTACTTTATAAAGAATAGTATTTCTACATGCAGTAGCTGCAAAATAATATTTTCAATTTAACATATTTATTTTAAACCTGAGAGTATTTAAAAGATGGTGAAATGGCTTGGTTTTAATTTTTGTGCCCAAAGATATGTGAATTTGCATCTACTAAAACACCCATGGGTGTGTGTGGTGTAGGATTTTTCCTGAATCCAACCCAAATCCCAATCCGCTTTTTGGCCACGAAATTTGTGCTTACAAAGGGGCAAGGTACACGATCCAAAGTTCATCCGGGGGCTTAAAAATATTTTCTTTCATACACAATACAGCTTTTTTGTATTTAAAATCTGAAAGTTTTGTTTAGTCCTAGGACAACATGTTCCGACAGAGCAACAAGCAATTATAACGTTTCTACTTTTTCTACTTAGTACGTTTACACCATATACCTTAACATCCTGAAACATTGTGTGAGTGTTAAATCCTTCTAAGAAAATGGTAATCCGATTACTCAGAAGTAAAAAAAAGTTATGAATAACGCCTGCTTATTTTAAGATTTTCTGTAACGCAACTACCTTACAGTACTGTAAGAGAAATAGGGGTACCTTATGCGATACCATACACTGAACACTGCTTTGAATGCAAAGTCAGTTCTTTTGAACCAACTTTCTTTGATTTGGGACATTTTAAAAAATGTTCATATCCACATAAACCCATTCCTATATAAAATATGTGCATTTATTTTTTTTCTACCTCTATTATTAGCACTGTATCATTGTTGAGTTTTATGTAGTCGGATTATATACTTTCTTGTCCCGACTGAAACGGGAAGTGCCAATCTTAGAAAAATAGCAATAAAATGCACCAAGTGAACGCTTTTTGATTTGCATAGTATCAGTGTCGTATATTCCCTTGAAGAACTATACTACATATTTTTAAAAACTAAGAAAGTAAGCTGCTCTTACCTTTTTCTGATAATGCTTTTGCACTAACAATTTTTTTCTATTGATTCAAGTTTCCGGTTGGAGTTCCAGTGATACGTATAAGTTGTGTCTGTATACCAAAATAATTACTTCAATTGGTCTTTAGTTATGCAGTAGTTTAGTAAATTGTTTTAAATATGTGAAGACCATATTATTCTGGATCTTAAGTATCACAGAAAATAAAATTCCCGGAAGCTCTGTAGCAATGGCAGTCTATGATTGTATATTTTGTGGTAAAGTATTTCCAAACTCATATTCACTTTCTGCTCATCTCAAAGGACACACGAAACAAAATGATTACTTCTGTCCTGTGTGCAAAAAAGAGTTTTCTCATCACACTCTACTAAAAAATCATTTGGCAATACATTTCCCTGAAATGAAAAATCATCCGTGTAAACTATGTGATAAAGTGTATGCGTCAAGAGATGCCCTGATATATCATATTCGGACACATACCGGCGAGTTGCCATATTCTTGCGAAACGTGCAAAAAAGGTTTCCGGTCAATCTCAACCCTAGAATATCACAAGTATATGCACACCACTGAAAGACCATTCCAGTGTCAGCTTTGTCCAAAAAATTACAAGGATGTCAAAAGCCTGAAACGGCATTCTTTAGGACACACCACCACGGAAAAAGTTCAGTGCGATAAGTGCAATAAAATGTTTTCATGCAAACAAACTTTGCTAGCTCACTTGCGTCGCGTACATACTGATTGGAAACATAGTTGCAATATTTGCGGCAAAAAATTTCGTACTGAAGCGCCTCTAATTATCCATCGGAATGCACATTTGGGTATCCGCCCTTACAAATGTGAACAATGCGACAAAAAGTCATGTTTCCAAAACGATCATCTTTTTTAATTGTTCAGTGGATATAAAGCCATTTTATATGTAAAAGTTGCTAAAATCTTGATTAAAACTCCAGAACCACTCAACTTTTTCATCACCTAGTGGCAATGAATATCATATTGTTCTTATCTAAATTGTATACTGTACACGATTTGTACACGGTTTTTATTGTGTTCTGCTAAATACGAAACGAACACAACACGTTTAGGTCGTACACGAAACGAACACGGAAGAATAATATCGTGTTTGCTTGTACACGACACGAAATTTTGAAGGGTCAAATCGTGTACACGTTTACAGCTCTAGTTGATTGTTAAGTTCTTTTTATTCCCAACGAATTGATGTAGACAAGGTATTTATAATTTTTAGAGAAGTTTTATGAGTTCCATCGACTTAAATATTTCAAAGAACTAAATCCAGCTCTAGCTTTTTATAAATCCTGTTTCGTTTGTTGGATGAAAAAGATTGACGGGGATGCGTCTGGGCCTTGGGATATTCAACTACCTTCAACGAAAGCTATACACACCTTGTAAACTTTAAAAATATTTTAATTTAGAAAGTAGTAGTGATTGTAATTTTAAAAATTAACAAAAAATGTAACGGCACGAGAAGCTTGCTGGACATGGACATGGCGGATAAAGTGGCCAACATTTCAACCAAAAAACAACTTGCTCCAGTAATTTTTATACACTTGTATGAAAATACTTTTAAATGTCACTGACATAAAACTACAAATTATTTTCCCAAAACAAAACGTAATTGTAATATAATTACTTTATTTTCAAAAAGGTATTGCACTTACGAACTACAATTTTATGCCAAAACTATTTGAAATAAATATTCCTTTTCTTTTATATTAAATATTGCAGTGAATGAGATCCTAAACCAAGTAGTAAGTTTTTAAGTGATGGAAGAACTTAAGCTGTTAAAAATTAATCATGGCAATTTATTGTTTGCTTGTTTGTTATACACCACCAGCACCCCGTCATGGGTTATTACGCTGGCTGAATAGAATGTATAGACCACATGCACGAATAATAACATTGGAAAAATAAGTACATTATTGTAAACGTAAAAGAAGTGTATTCCGTTTCCCGGTGTGCTTTAAGATAATATTTAACTAAAGGCAAATGTGTTGGAAGACGAAATATGATGTACATTATCTTGTTCGATTTGTTGATCTGGTTAAGGCAATAGATGCCACAGTCGATGCAAAGATTTGAAAAGATGACAAATTATAAAAACTAATTCTTAAAGACGTCCTTGTCTGTATATTACACTGAATGCCACTATATGTCACTTTTTGTTCTTTACTAGCAGTCGGACGCAGCAGCTTGCTAAACTTTACAAAACTATGACGCTGATTTCCAATCTTGGAATGAGCATCTAAGGATCACCATGGTTGTTTTAGAAGCCTAATACAAACTTAAATATGTTTTTAGTATGTTTCGAAATGTGTTCTATATTCTAAGTTTGAGCTGATACTGGTATTGCTTTACATATTTATATGTTATTTAAAGATTTGACACTAATAATGGCATAAGGTTAATTACGATTCCTCAATGGATTTCCGATTAGTTTTGTAGTGACAAACGGTTGTTTAAACAATTGCAATAATAAAAAATTTCATTTAACAGAACATTTTCGGTCTGCATTTCTCCAAACGTTTAAATATCGGATAATTGCTATTATTGCTGACCACAAAATTTTAGTTAGCAAACTCATTTACAACCCCACAAAAAGAAATTTAGAAAGTCTGAGGTGATTAAAATTGAAAAAAAACAGTAGACCAAATCATGTACTAAGTGTATACATGTACCGATAGCAGTTACAAATATCTTGCAAATAAAATCGCTTTTGCCATCAACCCATCAAAATTTGCAACTAAAACTAATCCAAACACGCTCAAGTTCTAAATTTTCTGAATCCCCATATCCTAGTAACAGCTACTTCGCAGAAAAATGTTGCTTATAGACTTAAAGATAAAATGATTATAACGCTCAAAATCTAAGATATCCGTTTTAAAGTTAGCAACATATAAAATTTATGCCGTCTACGATGAGTATCACAAAATTTAGAACCAATCAAAAAATTGACTTCAATCATAGAAACAATTATGTAAAATTCAGCTACTAAATAATTCGACTTTCTTAAATATCAAAGGTCACGTTTAAATTTTCAAATTTTGTACGACTTTTTATCCAAATCACAGATAGTTGTCAATCCGCCAAAAAATGGTAAAAAATTGTGTGCCTCTACCAAGCGTCAGACCTGGGTGCGCTACTGCCCCTCGGACCATTACGACTTGACAGAATCGCACCAAATATGGTACATTGATTCATTAATTAGGCCATGAGAAATAATCCTATTGATTTTTAACCTGATTTGTCATCTCCTTGGGGTAACAGGTTGGAAGGAGTCAGAGAATCAAACGGATAGTTAGATATACATATAGCTCAGCTTCGTATTTCAAATGATCATTAAATCGGTTTATTCACACTGCTTTCTCTCAGTCTCTGTCTCTGATGGTCCTATAATGCCCGGTTCAGTGCCTGTGAGTTCACCACAATTCTGTGAGTCCACCTGTGTGTTCAGTGTTCACTCACAATCACGGGCACTGAATCAGGCACACGTGTGCCAGCCAAACGTTTGCTCTGCGTTATAAGTTTCTCCGCCCCAAAATCCCCTACACTTCCCTTTAAGGATTTTCAGGTCCTCCGCTTCCTTCTCCAATTCCTTTGCTTTCACCGCAAGTTCCATTTCCTTATCCAACAATTCCAGAGCCTTGATCACCTACAATTCATTTGCTTCTAACTGTTCAGACCCTTCACCCACGATTTTGCCTCCGGTCATCCAGCTCCTTCTTCCGGATACTCACTTCCCCGACCAACTTATTCAAATTCAGCCTCTCTGCATCTCTGCAAATATTTCTTTTTCCTTGCTGGCCAATTTCTCCACTGTTTCTTAAATTCATCAGGTGCCCCTCCATCCTCCCTCCACTTCCGTTGCATCTCCTTGATTGATAGATACATTGAATACAGTATCAAATAGTGGAATAGTAAAGCGTTGAAAAGGAAATTTTGGACATATAAAAAATCAGCAATGCTGACTCAGCATTTGTAGTATTTGAACTACAGAAAAGCTGTACACGCATTTAATGGACTATTTCCTTATCACAAATTCAACGTCGTAGTGTGGGGTTCTGCCAGTATAACTATTCTAACCGACGTACCTATTCAGTTTTCACTATTTCGATTTACGTTGTAAAACTATATTGTAAAGCGCTAATTGTATAAAATGCACATTTTGGATTTCAATTCATGGGACAAACTTATTACTCTAACAGTTCTCTGCACATTGATGTTGAAATATTTCAAAGTAAAAAATCTATAATTTGTTAGCATGTATTTATGTTTTAAGGATTCTTGTTTAAGAGTTAATAATACAACGCCAAAATTACATGCTTAATTAGCACAGAAGCTTTAAAACAGTTTAAATTTGCAGTTTGCTGTATGGCTTTGCAGGTATTGGTATTTCAATCGATTTAAAATTTACAATTTTAAGAGAGGAAAGTAAAAAAATTAATAAAATATTTTCGTTCCAGCAACCTTATGTGTAGATTTGACCGATAACCAAATCTATTTAACCTTTCTGATATCAGTGCCAAGACCTAAGCTGTTACACCGGAACAAACTTCTCATTACCTATCAACCTTTCTTATTCACTACTCCTGGTGGGAGGGCTGGGACATCCTCCGCATTTCTCCGAAGCGCTCCAGTTGTGGAGCATCAGAACTCCTTCAAATTCAGTAATGCACAGCTTTCACTGGCAATCTCTGCAATCAGGAGGACCTACGTTACATACAAAAACCCGACTAGGGGCACAGGAACTGGAAAAGAAGGAAAGTAAAGTGAACATATGCTGGTCTCCGGGGAAAAGATACTCCCAAGGACAACCTCTGGACTCCTGATCTTACGACTGTTATTTAAATGGCAATTTAAAATGTACAAGTATAGTGAAGTATAGTATAGTTGTAAGTACAGTATACGTCAAACTTAAGTTAATATAATTATAACTATTTACTATATTATAATGTAATACTGGCTATTTATTAATTTGCTGAGCTGTCGACCCATAGAATCGTGTCCCTTTGTTGAAAGCATTTAATTCCATTTCTTTCACTTGCCACGGTTCCCGCTCATTACAAAAACAGGTTTTTATTCAATTAAATGCAAGGAATTCATTCAAGTTTTGAAAACTTTCACGCTTTAAAATGTTTTCCTGGTTAGGCAAGGTATTATAGTTAAACAGGTTCACTAATTCCTTCTACATCGCATACTGAATTTTTGAAATCTCGGATAACATCACATTAACCAGAAATGAATCCTAAATGTCAAATGTCCAAGACTTTGACATGAATCCGTGCTCCACGCTGAACAATTTCTTGAGTCGTTTGAGTAGCTATTACTCCACCGGTGGCTCCATTAAGTAAACAAGTTGATTAATGGAAATGATGGTCGAAATTTTACATTCTGCCAGGACCTTGCATTAGAAATTACCTGTGCAATGTTGGGAATAATTAAGTCAGTTGACTTACCGAACTTAAAATCACCTTTAAATGGAGGATTAAAATAAACTCTAGTCCAATCAAATAAAAGGGTACAGTAACAATTAAATGCTTGAATTGTTCAGGATTTTACACACTGTCATATAATAACCAAGTCGTGATCCGTCAAATCCTTAGAAGTTCCCGTTACCCTCCCAGTTCAATAGAACAGTCCCATGGTGGCCAGGCCAGCAGAGACAGAGTATCCTAAAATGACGCCATGAAAAATAACAAATTATATGTAACTGTTACGTAAAATATTCAAAGGCAAGTGAATTGCATGCGGAGTTTATTTTGAAAGGAAAAAGCTTGAAAAAATATTTAGGATATTAGCTCAGCTACGACGCCATATCGATAATAGTTTTTGGTTGGCAGGCATATTTCCCAAGCAGATTCCAGACGCGTATGTCTCTCAGCGTGGAACATTAAATAAATTTTTCGGAATATCACTAACAGTTATTACTAACTTTTTTAAATAAAACGTTTACCCAGTTTTGCACTAATAGTAAGATTTATTTTTAAAATTTATGTAAAATAGTTTAGTACAATTTTTAAAAATATATTAATAGTACTTGGCCACCCTGGATTTCATCAAATTGTCCCTAAACCTTTCGTTTCTAACACAATACCTCGTGTCCTGTTTCAGCTTTCGCTCATTCTTTGCCACCTTTACCCGCAGTTGTTTCTTAAATTTCACATCCTCGTACATTTTCACTTCCTTATGTAACGTTCCAAGTGTACTATGTACACTTGTCCCTACACCATAGCATAACAGAGAGCGCTTCCACAAAATATTCTTAATCCCAGATCTGAACTCTAATACACTACCACAGTGAATGCTCAGAACAAAGAAGCATCTAGAACCTTCGGTCAGCGTAACAGTGAGCTCAAATTTCTACCCTATTATCGTCACCACCTACTTAACATCCTAACCTAACCTTGTACATCCCTCTCTCCACGTTTCCCAGTGGCTTGGGCCAAGTCGCCAACCACTTCCTCCACTTTTCTTGTATACTAACAATATACCCGGATCTCTTTCTTTGGACAATTTGACAATAATCCTGCCAAATTTAATGCCAAGTGAGAGTCCCTAGTCAAGTTAACTATATTCTTTGTAGCTTATATAACTATTATTGACTTTGTAACATATGTATTTTACAGGGGAAACCGATATCTACACACAGACTGCCGCCTGCATGAAAAAATCAAGCGTTTTGGAACCATCACAAAAAGTGTGCTTAATTAAGGATTTTTATTGCATCACAAAATACGTTTCGGATTTCGTTAGCAAGTAGCGCTTTATAGTAGCAAGACACAAAAACAACAAAAACTAAGTTTGATAATAAGGATTTTAGACAGTTTTAAATGCGAAAATTGGGGATATGAAGTTATGAGTTAGAAATTTTAAACTTTTTGGCGGTTCTGCCCACACTGCAGGATTAGCCCCAAATTTACGGAATTCGGATTAAATTTTGGATTAGACAGGATTAGTTTAACCCCGGATTAAGGAAAAAGTTACGTTATACCTCCCATTATCCCTAATTTTTTGTGGCCATGGCAGGAGTATAAACCGGTAATTCCTCCTGTGGTGAATCCGATTTTTGAGATTTGAAGCGTAGCTTCTTAGAGGTTGCTTCAGCTCCCTTAGAAGCGTCACCTTCCTCATCTGCTCCAGTTAGAGATGCCCCAGCACACCCAATTTTTTGAGCCGTCCGCTTACCCAATTTTTCTTTTGAACCAGCAGGAGACCCGTCAACTTCAGTGCCGCTAGCTTTTTCACTTGCTCCACTAACTGTATCCCCAAGAACCAATACCTTCAGCACACATTCGATACTCACCTGCACCATCTTTCCCGGGATATGATCCTAAAACTTGCCTCTTTTATGCATCCAATTAGCTACTAATTCACCGTCGCCATCAGTAGCTAAACTAGCCCTGGCCCGGCCCGCGTGATCTGTTCTAACAAAAAAAGGGTTTTCCAATTTTTACATATATAATTTTTTACTAATATATTTTATCAATCTATAACTAACCCATTGTATCGTGCCAGGAATGATTGGTACTTTCTAAGCAAATTGCAGTTTTGAATAGATTTAATTTAAAATAGTTCATCAAAGAAAGAAAGCTTCAAATCATTTCTAAATTGTCCTGAAATATAATTTCTTGAGGACATAAGAAACGTTGACGTTGTCTCAGTTTTAAATGTTTAAAATTATTTACGGTTGTTGTTGTAGCCAGAGATGCTAACTGCTTTCACTGCTACGGGTTGTTAGCGTAAACTAACGAATAAACAAAAAATAGAGCGTGTTCTATGATTATCGGTGTGACTGATTACTGTACGGCGAACTTGACACTTGACACAAATAAATGGATGACAAATAATGACTGGTTGATAGCATAAACTACCATGAACAATTAATAGAATTATGTGATTTATTGAACAATTTGACAAGGTAATAAACCACCACTTTAAAATAGTACAATTATCTCGCTCAAGGAGCTACACCTTAACAATAATAATTAACAATTTAGGCTTTACGCTCAGAACTGGCTACCCGATAAAGTTCAACAAAAGTCAAAGTGACGAATGATTCTCACGAACGAAAAGTAGAATGAAAGTAAGTGCTTGGTCATCTCTCACCACCGTACCAGGACTGCATGGTATCCCGCTCCCACCGTGCCAGACTGCGTGTTCATTGCGAGCGAGATGACCAACCGACACTTTTACAATTTATCAGACGCAACCCTCAGAAGGAGGGAAGGTCAAAGCCATAACACACATTTTTTACATGGCTTTTAAAGAAAAATGACAACATTGTTGTGTATAGAGAGAATCTCTTATGGAAATTTGTACACAGTCACTCGCGAGTGACAAGCATGGGAGCTTATGACAAGTGGGGCAAAATGAATCATTACAGAAAATCTTTAACATAATGTTCAGAATTAAATGGTTATTCTAAAAATACTAAAAACTACTTCCAACAGTGGTTACAATAAACACCGGCTTGTAATTAAACGAACTTAATGGCTAGTCGTACATAGCCTTATAGGAGTTTTAACATGTTGGATATTTCAAAATACTATGTCTAAAGTTGTCTATTTTATGGCATCGACGGTTTCCTTTCTTAAAATTAAACGTAATGGTGTATTAATATAAGAATTGTTTCTGAAATATTTTTTATACATTCCACTGCATTATGGAATAAATTTTAAAATTAAATTATTTGTGATCAAAACGTCCTGAAACTCAATTTATCAGAAGTCAGGCAAAAATCAAAGTTTTTTGTCTGCTAAAGTAGTGATTCTCGCGGCTAAATTGGGTGGCTGATTTAGGAGACACGAAAAATGGGCATGTCTGCTAAATAAGGGAATGGGGGAGATAAAGTCTCTCTATAGGCGGTTGGATAAGGCTTTCCAAAGTTTTTAAAGTTGGCAAGATTTGACATTATGAAACTAGTTATCAGAAAGTACTTTAGTAGATAACACATTGCAAGTACTGGTTTCAAATTATCTCGATTTTATCTACACTAAAATTAAAATCTAGATCTTTCAACGTTCTCCGAAGTTTAAAATTACCCACATTATACAGGAGACATTAGCACTACGATTTCATTATTTCCTTTTCGTAAAATATCTAGGGCCGCTTTCTGTTCTAACTTTTTTAACGTTTTCAGGCTCACGTTCTAAAGCAGCACTTTACAAAACGATGCTTCAAGGAACTAAAGCTATCAAAGTCCATTGGATCTAGACGCCTGTCAAACTATTCACTGGAATGCATACTTTGCTTTAATTTGGTTTTCATTGTTGTTAAGCTTTTATTCAAATTCCTTCAACCAACATTCTCTATGTTGCGAATTGATACTTTGCATTTTTATTATCGTTTTGATTGGATTCATTTTTCTTCCAAATGATACATATAATTTTAATAATCAATGCTGATTTTGATTTTCTCGACAATTGTTCGAGTAATTTTCCTAATTTCCCAAGTGCTTAAGCTTACCAACTTTTTAATTGAAAATAGTCAAGTTATCAACGTGCATCTCTGAATTGTCTATGTTTCTTATCACCAGCGGGTGACGTGTTTATTAAACAATGGTGGCTAAATATATGCTTGAAAAGCTAACATTCGTGTTTCAGTACTTCCCGTGAAGGTATGCCGGTAAAAAAACGAATTCAGGCACACAAAAGAAAACAGAACAGGACATTGTAACTGGATCTAGTTGGCAAGTAATACTAATACGAATACACACAAATCCTGTATTACATTAAGATTAAACACTGCTGTTTATAAAATCGATATTTTTGACCATGTTTATTCGATTCTCATAGTATGTAAACATCAAATTCCTTTAAAAATTTTTTTAAACAAGTATTTTCTTTTATTTTTCTCTTGGCCCGACCCTACGGCCTTTTTACCTGGCCCGGCCCGCGTGAGAATCACGCTCAAAACGCGCCTATTTTAGCCTCTGGTCACCATGTTCTATTCCTCCACTGCCGGGAACCACCGCTTTTTGTGTACCATCTACACGCACTCCACTACCTCTCTTACTTTGTACCTGGACCACCACTTGCCATCTACCCCAACTCCACTTCCGATTTGACTTGGACGTCAGCTTTTAACTCCATCCACTACTTCTTCACTGCCAGCCTAACTCCGCCCTTCGGTTCCCAATGCCTCCGGTCCATGTTTTCGACCCTATTTGACATTTGGTTGGAAACTACCCATAAGTTTGCTTTATTTCCAAATACCCTTTTCTGGGAACGGAGGGCATGATTTTGTTTGGAGTTCCGAGGGAGCTATTTACTTAGCTAAACAGACGCCTAAATTTATTTTGAATTTTTAAAGACAGAGTTGCACTTTCGGGTTTTCATTTCCCCAAAGTTGGGACTGGGTAGGGTAGGTAGGACGGTGCGAAGAGAGTTAAGATGAGTTGAGCTACCTATCCTGTTGTGTTCATGTTCTTACATTAGCTAAATGAATTAATACGTTATTTTTATTATTGCAGCTTAAAATCATGCAGATCAGTGATTTTATTCATTTGAAACTCAACTAATAAATAGCGAATGCGGCAGTACTATCTATTAAACGATATTGCTATAACGCCTCCACCAAAAATCCAAATGTTGCTAAAGCATTGCAAAAAATGTTGTTTTATTGATCAGGTTACTTAATTACTATATTTATATTTTATCTTTTGAACCAATTGATGTATAAAATTCAAAAAATAACTAATTAGACTTCAAAGTATGTGAATAGATAGGTTGTTTTATCAAAAATCATAAGTGTACGTCAATGAACAGAATTTCTATTCTGTGGTGTGCTATGGAACTTTACAGAAATGTTTTGCATGTTAAAACAATTACTGGAGAAGCTGAATTATGAATTGAATTACTCTGATTCCAATCAAAACTGACTAATTAGGATAAATAAGCAAATTCAATAACGCAGTATTCATTGTTTTTGTTGTTAGAGTGCCACCACTCTCCAGGAAATCTTTCATTGATTCAATGTCCCTCTGTTTTAAATAAGTTTCATAGAATTGTTGTGCCTTTTACATAAAATAATCTCAAGTAAAGGGTTCCTCCTAATGACTGCACCCAAACTTTTTGTTACGATATTCAGTGTGCGACCATTCATATGGACCTATGAGTTATATTTTCTGATTCTCCATGTTTTTCTGAATACGTGTATGTATTTTGACAAATATATCTAAAAAACAAGCGACACAATTGATATCACAATAAAGTTAATTACGAGCATGAAAATTCCTGCACCAAAAATTTGACAAATTTTTTATTTAATTTTTGATAAATTCTTTGAGTTGGAGTAAATATAAAAGTATTTGGTAGTAAATGCAAGGCCGGACTGTGGTCGTCAAAAATCATTAAGAATTGAATATGAAGTACATAATAACTGTACCATTAGCAGCTTGAACTTTTTTGATACACTTGTCGTGCAACGTTAAAACTAAAGCACTTCTATTTCTCAATTTCCTTGTGTTAAACGTCAACTTGATACCACGTTTGATTGCCCATTTTATGGGTTTTCAAACAAGTATTCAAGCATTTGATTTGAATGTTCCATAGTGGGACAAGAATACACACACTTTAGTGCACTTGCAACACATTGAAAAAAATGCTTGTAACTGAAATCTTCAAAATGTAACAAAGTTGTTAATCCACATAACTCCTGTTATGGTTTGTCAATTCGTGTAATCAGTATGTTTTGATGCATAGATTTTGAGGATGCATTTGAGGGTTCTGATTTAGTAAACTGTTCCATTGTATAAAAGTTGTGCAAACTTAAATGTTTAGTAGACTTTTGAAAGTAGCAAAAATGCCATTCCGATTCAGGGTTTTCAGTTTTTTTCAAATATACCACAACTTAGTTTTGCAGTAAGCTTACGCGCGGTTTATGTAGACAAAAGCTTGCTCTACAAGTACGTTATACTACCTACCCATCAACTGCTTATTCAGCCTTCAAAATTCAGTAGCGAATTTGGGTGCAGTCATTCGGAGGAACCCTTTATTTCATTTTTTAAACAAATCTTTTCCATACAACGTAAGTCGACGAATGTAGACGAGTAAACACATTCTGCGGTGCCTATAGTAACAGGATTTCACTTAGTACAAGATTCTGCTGCATCTCGTCTCCCAAAAAAACAGAATGCTGCCGACACATCGCATATTGTTTAAAAATTTCATGAATCTTGTACAATAATTTTTGTTGTAATAACTAATTACGGGTTTTTAGTACATGCTTAACAGAAATAATTTGCCGATTTACATTCCGATTCCGGATTTAGTTCCGGTTAGATTTTAGTTCATGTTGGAACTGAATGAAATACACGTGTGGTAAGTCGGATTTTTGAAATGGGATGTAGCATTCTGAGCTGTGTTGGGGGTGTGAAGTGAAACGAGCTCCGTGAAATTTAGTGGAAATTGTTTTAAAACTATAAAATTTAATTAGTAATTTTAATTCATTAGAAAAAACAGGTTTTTATTCAAATAAATGTTATGATTACATTCTACCTAGTGGTGTCATAAAAAGTGTCCTCTATATTTAAGTATATGCTGTGCTAACCAGAAAGAGCCAAAAAGATAATTGATAGCTCATTTTAAAGAGGAAAGTCTAAGCTATCGTTTTGTATTCTATACTATCATTGAGTGAGCGTCGACCACAAGAAAATAAGACTAGAAGGAAGCAAAAGTCTGCTACGCCGGCACGGGAGTGAAAGTGCAAAAAAATCCTCTTCACTGATGTTAAACTTTTTACATTTGAAGCTTTCTTCAACAAACAAATCGACCGGGTATATGCTTCATCATGTTCTAGGACCCTGGCAAAGCGGCGAATGTACAGGACTCTTCATCCCAGAAATATGGTGGTTTTGGCCGGGGTAACGTGGAACGGCGAGACTGGCCTGTACTTTTTTGAGAAAGGGATGAAAGCCAGTGCAAAGAACTTTCTGAGCGACATGCTGATTCCCCAGTAAAATCCCTGACTACTACGCTCTTCAATGGTGGCCAATGGACGTTCCAGGAAAACTCAGCTCCAGCTCCAAAGACTAAAATTGTTCAGAAGTGGCTCAGATAAAAACTTCCGGATTTTGTTTGTACTGGGGAATGGCCCGCCTGCTCCCCAGACCTTAACCCAATTGACTACTCTATCTGAGCGAGGTTGGAGAATAATATCTGCGCTACTCCCCACACAGGTTTGAAATCCCTAAAACACTCCCTGCTAAGAGATTGGTCACTTTTCCTCCAGGAAACGGTGCGTGCCGCAACAATGGAGTGGCGTGAGAGACTTAAAGCGTGTGTGAAAGATAGATGGGGGCTCTTTGAGGTTTAATGATATTTTCTAAAACGTGTGGTACCTGTGCAAGTTCGTGTAAAATTGTATGGCGTAATATAAAATACAAAGCTAGAAATTTGACTTTGTGTAGAGGACACTTTTTATGACACCACTAGGTACATTGAATTTTTGTAGAGTACTTAATTGCAAACGGGATTTCGACTATGCTCAGTCCAAGACAAATTTATTTGCCATGCTGGTCACCACATAGTCATAGTGCGACAATCCCAGGGAACGTCTACATATTTGAACGGAATAAAACCTAAAACTTTACATGTACAACAATTACATAATTATAATATAATACAACAACTACAAAATATAATACAGCAATTACAGTTCAAATACTATTAGATGCACTATGAAATTCGTCTGACGTATTCTATACCAGCTAATCCCGTTGGATAAAGTTCCACAGTGTTTTCTTTAGTTTAGTTTCTTGGCTTAAACATCTATTACGGAGACGTCACGGTTCTGGTAGTTGGGCGTTTTCGTGTATTTAAAGCAAAATAATTGTCTACCTACCTCGAGATATCCACTACTTCCACCTCTACAAAAACCAAGCGGTCTTGAAGATAAGATAAGATGCAAATTTCCATCTTTCCAAGAGGGTCATTCAGTAAATTTATATAGGTTTGAGAGGGCGGGTAGCAAGCCAGATTGGAAATAGGATGGGACTTGTTTGGATATTGCGTGGAATCAGTTGACGTGAATTGCTTTGATGACAACTTGCTTATAGTGTCCATCTAACGGCCAAACTAGTCCCTTTTATCACAATTCTTGCCATAACTACGAAAGCTAGTCCAACTCTCCCTTCCCAAAAAAGTCACCTTATTAGCCAAGTCACTCTTCGTCCTCAACGAAAGCACAGTATACTCCACCCACTTGTCCATCCCTCCCACCAACTGCTTCTCACTCCGTATTTTCATTCATTATAAGCTCATTCTTCCCATTTTTAAGAATATCTTTACTGCTAAGTGGAACTAGCACCACATGATGGCTCATTTCTACCGAGGGACGTACCACCATCGGCAACCCAATTCTTTGGTCCTCCTCCACCACACTCCAGTTATGATTGTGTGTTCTAGTTTAAGGTTTTGACAATTGTAAAAGCTTGCTTTCAACGCGTTTGGAAAAACTTTGATGTCTGCATGCGTTTTTCAGTAAGCAAGCCATTATCTCCACTGTAGATATAACTGGCACTTAAGCTATCCTACTAATCGTTTAGAATATTGCATTAGGCCAACCTTCTAACTTCCATCATTGTTAAACCATCAGGCAGTTTAAAAAACAATATAACTGAATATTATGTTAAAGGTTACCTCCAACTTTAAAAACAAACTCAACATAACATAACATAACAACATAAACATTATAGGTTTTCTGTAAAACAAAAAATCCTTTTCGATTTATTTAGCTTATCGTGATTCAGTGCTTAGTTCCATTTCTACTTCATTTGAAACTGATTGAAATGTGGAATAAAACCGGAAGTGTAGATAAGGAAAAAATTGTAAGTCAGATAATGATGTTTCGGTCGATTTCAATTGCCAAATTTGCGGGTGACGTATGCAAAAAGCTTAGGAGGTGAGTTTTATGAAGACACTGTACACTGTAAATACCGCATCCATTTTCAGAGGATTCCAATGAAGAAGAAAAACTTGAGTAAAACTCCATTTTTGGTTTGATTCTCAATCACCTGTCTGTACTCTCTGATGAAAAAGGAAATCAAATCGGACGCTTTGAGTATTCTTATCCTAAACCCGTTTTGACTACACGACCACAACGTTTAAAAGTTTCACGGTTGCCAGAAGTACTAGTGCGCGCCGCTGGAAAAAACTTGGTATCCCGGTGTCCATATAACTAGGCCCAACAAGTCGAATTATGTATACTAGGTAGTATTTTTCCGTACTGTCTACGAATTTTTAATTTTCGCAAAAATTTGCAGCCTTGCACCTAATGTCTTACATTGGCTCTAACAGGAACAATTTCAGAAGGTATATTTTTTATGGTTAGCCATTTAAAAAATTACAATTTAGTATTAACCATATAAATTTGAAAACCGTAAGTAAACTAATAAGCTAGACCCGATCAATAATGCCCATTAAAACTCTCACTCACAGTAAGTGACTCACTTGATAAAATATTGACATTTCTAGAAGATATGAACAAGAAATTGAATATTCTCATGACGTGTCATTTAACAATCGACAATCACACGAAATAAATTCAAGATAAAATGTAAAGAGAAAGACACTTCCTGCTGCAGTACGAATCTTGCTGTATAATCCCTCACCTCAAAAATGCTGATTACCAGTGCCGCGAGTAAAGGGCGCTTTGGCAACTAGAAGTGGAAGTAAGGATGGTAGTTTCCTTCTTTCCCTAGCCAGGAACCTAAAATAATAGTGTGGCATATGGAAAAACCATTTTTAAAAAAACCCAAAAATTAACACACCCTTACATTTCAAGCTTACAGAATTACCCGACAGGTAAAGCTAAGATACTCCGAAAATTTCTTTATCCACCTATGATTTCTGTATGCCCAATACCACTGCTGCTGTGCCGAACTCGTGTAATTCATTAAACTCAACTCTAACCTACCATCTTTACTCTAAACTGAGTCTGCGAAAACCCAAAGCACATTCAAAACGTACTTTTGCCTTACAATAAAAATTATAAATCACTCAAAATTTTGAAAATATAGTCGTCCAAAAGTAAGGTCATTTACTTGGTTGTAACTCCGCCATTTTCCCTTTTCAGTTCTTGAGGGAGAACAGACCAGTGATTTTATTAGAATCAGACGCAAAACGAAGTTTTACAGATATTTTTCTACCACTATCCAATTCTTTTGGTATCTCTACCTCTGATTTTATACCATATCGCATTTCAATCAGATTTAAAATAAACTGGAAACTGTACTAAACACTAAAACACTAAATCACTACTTGTAATTATCTGTAAAATCGAAAAGGATAATTTGACTTACTAAAGACCCATAATTTTTGTAATAATTCAGCTACAATAATACAAAAGTCCAACATGTGAGATAACCTTAAGGTCAAAATCGGGCGTTAAGCACAATCATCATATATTTTTGAGAAATTTACATATGTCAGTGAACTTATTCTTGCAGCACAAAGTTTTTATTTACTGGCGGCCAGATGCGACTGCGAATTTTTACCAAACATATGAAATGGAATGGTTTCATCAGATCTTATTTAATTCATTTGATAAAACGAACTCAATGCTTTATTATTTTATTTCTTTCACAGGATTTGTTTCATCAAAGTTTTTCTATATAGCAGTTGTGAATCAGATGTGAAATTCAGATTCATGCGTAAGAAAAAGTTGACATATTTTGTACAATGTATAAATGAGTAAAAGTTTACATTGACACATTTACGTAAAATATTGGAATGTAAATAAATTACGTGTGAGGTATATTTACAAAGGAAAATGCCCGAAATCAGAATTTAGGATGTCAGCTCAAATTCATACAAACACAGGATACAAATTCCACCAATTGTTCCCCAGCTTTTTTACGCTTTTGTTCCACTCAGGTGGTAATTTCCAAGTTGGAAATTCCAACAAGTCACTACTCTAGTTTGCTACTCGTCCCCTGCATTAAACACACCTTCCACACTATATCTTCTCCCTCCAATTCCCTCCCTGAGAAGGCATCTACTGTGTTCTCCTTCTCCTAATTCCCTCGGCTCCTACTCTTTCACACAGTGTGAACCACACTCGCACTTTGACTCCGGAACTTAGTCCTTCTCTTGCCACCCTACATATTGGAGGGGATATGCGAAATGTAGAGGAACCTTGAGAAGATCTTGGCTTGGTAATTACGGAGGTGGACAGTGTTTTTCCGGTGCTCAAAATTGAGCTGGGTCCAGCTGGAGTTCAACTTTGCCCTGGGATACTGATGTGGGATTGGAGCTGGTAAATCGTTTCGACAATATCCGTGTTTTGTGGCAGGGGCCCTGGGGCTCACCCTTTTTACTGGGAGGAATGGATAATTAGTCAGTCTGCCTTTTAAACCGGAAAAGGAAAGGAATGAATGGACATTTTGATGGATTATGATTGAAATGGGGAATTTTTAAAAAGGAATCTAGTTGAAACTGTGTAGTTGAATCGCTCGAAGACAAGACAAGCTATTATTTGTAAGAAAGTAATCAACGGTAGTATTCATGCTGATTACTGGAAATTTAGCTAACTATTCAGATTTAAGGCTTAATGAATATATTTCCATTTGTTGAAGATGAAGCATAATGTCATCAAAGCAAATATCTAGCTAGCTACAGGTAAAGGGCAAATTTAGAAAGTTAAAAATTAGATTCATGCACTTTTAAGACTAATATGAGTTCCGCTGGTAAGTTTATAAATATGTGCACTTTTGTATTAATTGTAAAGTAATCTATTAGAAATTTACAAATGACACCAATCAAATCTAACGTGAATAAGTAATTACCATCACCTCCACAAACAAATAAAACAGCTGAACCATTCCAAATATTGTAGATTTTCAGTACAACAAAAAGTCCCTCTCCATTTTACCTTGGAAACCGTACTGTGATTTACTTTCCACCCAGTTCGTTTTTAAGCTGATTAAAAAGTGATACAAGAACAGAGTTGGATAATGGTGTTTCGGTCAATTCCAATTGCAAAGTTCTCAGGGACCGGTACAGGCTATGCAAAATAATAAGGAAGGGGTTTTTATTATACAAATATGTTTTATTCAAATAAGGTTAGGCCTAACTAGGCGCAAATATCATTTATTGCCACCATGAGTTCAGGCTTGGCCCAACATATCTCCAGTCGGTACGCGACTATCTGACATTATGAATTACTACCACCACGTCAGCAAAAAACCAAATGCTCCCGAATCAACACAAAAACGTTATCAAACTGTTGGAGTCTTGTATAGTCTAGTAAATTCAAGTAATTACTGGTTTTCAGTGCATGTTTAACAAACTAAATTTGCTAACTTATTTGGCCACCATGACTACAGTCCCATTTTCGGTTCATTTTGGAGTTGTGTGAATTTTTAAGGGGAATCTATCAATGCAGCACCCCAGGGATTCCTGGTTGGAGTAAAATGGAGAAGAAAATCCAAGTCAGATTCCTATAACAAAAACTGCCATCATTATCCCTAAAAATGTTTTGCCAACTTAAATCAAAATAGCCCCTTACTTTCGCCACAGGAATGTTTGAATGCAGGGAAACTTGTTGGGGACAAAGCATCATAATACGTGTAGATTTTATTCATTTCGCATGGTTAGTAATTTAGTGTAGTACAAAGAGAATTAATGAAAGCAAGTTAATTGGTCTTAAAATTACTCATGAGTTGCTCTTACATTAATTTCTTTTCCTGTTTTTGAAGGTTTACATTTTAAGTTATTCAAACGGGTTAGGGCTTTTCTATTTTCTAGTTCAAGATTTTGGCATTGATATTTTTTAAAAGGCATGTATTTTCTCGTCTATGGGAAAATACTCTTTTATCTATGGGATTAACGTTTTTTAGCCGAGAGCAAAAAATATTCAAGTTTCTCCGATAAGTGAGTATTTTTGCAGGGATAAAAAAGGATTTGTCATTTTATTTGAATAAATTAATTAGAATAGTACAATACATTTACATTTCTAATCTTTATGCAATGCTTTGTGTAGTTTTTAAGGCGACCTGGTCCTCTCTTAATTCCAAGACCTCCTGTTGCTGCTTCAGGAGGAAGGTCTAATTTATCCTCTAACTCTAAAACTGCTATGAGCATTCTTTTCAAAATCTCCAACTTTTTTCCTCATACTCTACAAAACATGCCAAACTTTCTGGATTGATAAAATATCATGTAAAACTCACAAATCTAATGTACTAGCTCGATATGTTGTCATAATTCAAAAAAATCGCAAAAATACTGAAAAAAGTGAGTTGTTCCAGCAGAACATCTGTACATTTTTTGTCTTCCAACAGAAACCTACCAAACTTTGCACGCAGATACACTACTAAACAGGCTATTTTGCTGCGGAGTATCAAGTAGCCTCTTTGGAAAAAGAGAAAGTTGCATTAGATTATATGCCAAATTTTAATTTTTCTTGCCAAATAACTTAACCTACCAACCACTAAAAATAAGTATTTTCAGAAAATGAAAGAATGACTAAAGTACCACTAATATGGTGTAATAACTGCCACAAGTCACATGTAAAAATCTCAAACCACTGTGAAGAAATCCGGGGTTATTTGTGTTGTTGTTTACATTTTTCAGTGGCAAACACCAGGTATCTGCACAAAAATAGCAGATGAAATTGCGGCGGCTCCAGTTCACTTTTAGAAGCGGAGTAACAGTATGCTGTGTGTGTGAAAAAATTACAAATACTTTTTTATCCCTGGAAAAATACTCACTTATCGGAGAAACTTGAATATTTTTAGCTCCAGTGATAAAAAACGTTAATCCCATAGACGATTGCAGATTTTCCCAGGACGAAAAAGATTATTTCTTTTAAAAATTTGCTTTGCAAGTGTTTTGGAAGAACTTTCTTGTCTGATTGCATATAGAGCAATTTAGGTCATGATAGATAGATAAAATCGTAGCGAATTACTGACAATTTCTTCCTTTATCCATATGCGGCTATTGCATGAAAAAAGTAATAAAGTTGTTTGCGGAAAAGTTATCTACTCATTCACATTAAGATATAATGAATATATTTCCATCTTTTGAAGACGCAGCATAATGCTATAATAAGCTAATGTGAAGTTTAAAAAATGGTACATGGCAAATTGAGAAAAGCATATTAAAATATCAGATCATTCAATTTTTCAATTTTAAGAGAGGAGGGAGTTCCGCAAGCAAGTCAAGGAAAGGTTTGCTGCACTATATCTAAGTAAATCCAGTAAACATCCGTGCGATATCTTCAACCAATCTGTTCAACTGCAAATTACCGCCGCAACAAAAAACAAACTAAACATACCTTAAACATCACAAATTTTGCAGGTTTTCAGTGCAATAAAAAATCGTTTATAATTTTACCTAGTAAACCTAGATTTACTTTTAATTTTTAGAACAAGCAACAAATATCAATAGTATTGGAAGGACTGTACATCCATTTTGACCATACCCTTCCCAGTGTAATTTTAGAATGGAGAAAAATAAGCAGCGCCCTGAAAGAGGTTGTATCATCGTTCCAAATGGAGAGAAATCCGGGAACGGACTAAAATAAGACATAGGCTCCGGAAGTGGGTGGGACAGGTGGGTCAATGTCCCACCCTGGAAAAATCATGGTGGGACAAACGTATCTTTGTCCCACCCTGGAATTTCCAAAGGCAAATTATAAAAATTACAATTTTTAGCTTTAATGCCGTGAAATTTTATAATACACGTTTATCAATCACTACTTGGGGTCTAGGCTATTAGCTCCCGAACCAACTAGCTCCCGGTGGTCAGTTAGCTCCCCGACCCACTTGCTCCCACACACATTAGCTCCCCGTGCCATTTGCTCCCAGGTAAATTTGCTCCGATAACAACTAGCTCCCGGACCACTTGGCTCCCATGCCAACTTGCTCCCTGTTCCATTTGCTCCCAAACTCTTTGCCCCCTTAGGACCTTAGCTTCCAGGCAAGTTTGCTCCCAACAATTTACTAAACAGTACAAAGTCTTTGGGATACAAGTTAAAATTTAAAACATAAACAATTCTGAACAACCAGACGGACACCCTGCATCCTAATAAACTCGGCGAGATAAGAAACTTATTTGTCAATATAATCACAGAAATCATGATGATTGTTTGCTATGTACGTAACTTTCATTATCACCTCAATAAACTATTAAAAGATAGACATAAATCGAGGAAATAAGTAAAAATTAAATAATCAATTTTAAAGTAAAAAGACACACAAGCCCAGTCAACGTAAAAAACCCAGGTTGGAGATTTGATTGATTGGTAGAAAATAGTAGATCAATCTAATTCATTTGCTTTAAAAGAGGAAATTATTTCCTAGTTGGGGCTACAGATAAACTTGAATACGGTAAGAAAATTATTATGTAATGGAAGCTCTTAAAATAACCAATGATAATATAGTATGCCAGGTTGGTCAAAATTTATGAGAAGCCTTAACTAACTTAATTAAACGTAAGGTTAACGGTTTCATGTTCTTAGAATTGTTTATGTTTTAAATTTTAACTTGTATCCCAAAGACTTTGCACTGTTTAGTAAATTGTTGGGAGCAAACTTCCCTGGGAGCTAAAGTCCTAAGGGGGCAAAGAGTTTGGGAGCAAATGGAACAGGGAGCAAGTTGGCATGGGAGCCAAATGGTCCGGGAGCTAGTTGATATGGGAGCAAATTTACCTGGGAGCAAATGGCACGGGGAGCTAATGTGTCTGGGAGCAAGTGGGTCGGGGAGCTAACTGACCACCGGGAGCTAGTTGGTTCGGGAGCTAATAGCCGGTTACCCACTACTTGCTGCTCGCAATTCAGTCCTGCTGATATCTGTATTAGCACAATGTGTCATTTATAGGAGCTAAAACGGTTATGCTTTTTAGGCTGAGCCTCTATTTGCTATTGAAACGTTTTGAGTTTGATTGTATCATGTACAAATTTTCATTATTATTCTAAAATCATTACTTAAAATGAAACTTCACGACAGTTGACATTGGGCAAATGGGTGAAAGTAAAAAAAACCTCCCACCGGTAGAACCTGAAGCAGTAGAAACTGAGCCAGTTGAACTTGAACTCTTCAGTGAAACTTCTTGCTTATCCAAAAATCACCTGCAAAATGAAACTTCTCCGGTAGAAATCAGTGAGAGGGAAGTGACGGAGGAACGCAGTGTACGAACTGCCGCTAATTCAGTTTTGCCAACCGAAACGGAAACTCCAGTATGTGGTAAGCATAAAAAGAATATTTATCTGCCGGAAATATTAGGAATCGTACTTGGATACTAAAGATCAATAAAAGCCTTGTTAATCTTCGGAACCCTAAGTTAGGGTTTTATGAAACTAGTAGCACGGCGGGTGAAACTTATATTATATTATAATATTATATTAGTTTCATTTTATAATATTTCAAGTCTTAAAATTCAAGATGTGCTAACACGGCTGGATTTGTCATTGAGTTCATTACGTGGTCAATGCTTTGACGGAGCAGAAATATGTTGGCGCTTTGACGTTTTTAATTTGTATAAAAGAATATTGCTGTGTAATTGTTTCTCCAATTACGTTATTTGCAGGATTTTAAATCTAATTCTAGTTTTGTCTTCAATATATAATCTTTGTGCAGATTTAGTTTTAGAATATGTTAGGTTTTTGTTTAAGAATCGACTACCAGGTTACTTTTACTTGTTAAAGCTTATTCAGTACCTAGGTACTAACCAAAAATGTGTAACCGGCTGCCTAAAAACGAGCAAAATACATTTGTTTTATATAGCTGATTACACTAGCACAAGAACTAATATTAAGGTAGGCTTAACAACTTTCGATTGAGAAATGCTTGCAACCGATTGTCTTAATGAAATTCAGGATATCAATTCATTGCACTAGAGTAATAATTGTTGGGATAGTTATATCAACAGGAGCAAATTTTAAAAATGGAAATTTTATTATTCTGAACGTTTAAGTTCCATAAAACTCGTAAATACGTCACCTACAACCAAGACGGAAAATTGAAAATAACATTCCGTACTATTTTTCTAAAAAATCGAATTCAATTTATAATTTTATGTCAACACAGTAAGAAGCAACTAAAGATTTGCCTATTCCAGGTAACAATTTTAACTGTGGAAGCATGAACTTAAAATGGAAAAATGTCCAGAAATATAGAAACACGCTTTTGGCGAACATTCCACCGTATTTTTATAAAGACCGATTGCCTCAATTAAGAATTCTAAAATGTTTTAGACTTTTACAATTCAAATGCATTGATATATAGTACATCTAACTTTTTATATAAGTAATAAGAATTCTAACATGACGAAGATCTTCCCGCTAAAATAGCATACTCTGATAAATATATATACTATGGAGTAAATCTATTAAGCCATATAAAATGTCAAATGCGTTGTAACGTTCCAATAAGTTTTTACAATGGATTAGAATGGAGTAAAGTGCGATTATTAGCAGAAATTTTTCGTTGTCAAACTTTTTTCTGATCTCTTGTCAGTATACAAAAGAATAAAAATTTAAATAAATGACATATATTTGTTTTTTTAAATATTTGCCGATTCTCATTTTGCTTTGTGATCTGGAAGAAAATACAATTTTTTGCTTCAGCTTTTTGTTACAAAATTAATTCAAATAATCACAAATACTTTCCCCACCTTAATCTGAAGGGAGGAGAAGCCTGTTATTTTAGCAGCAATAAGTAAACAACTTCAAACTTCTTCAATTTCTCTTTATATTCATGTGTATTGTGTGATTTCCAAAGCAATATTTTTTTGGATTAGCACCTTAACATGATTACATGCTTTATGTTATATCTTGAAAATTGTTGCTATGACCATAACCACCAGCAATTTTCATATATAAATAGCCAAATGAAAGTAGTATTCGCCAAATGAAAATTGCAGTATCAATTGAAACTTTTAGTTATCATTTGAGTATTTTCAATTTGCATTATATTCAATCAACTAAACTTTAAACTTTGTCATGATTGTGACTTAATACTATGAAATTTTGAACGTGTAGCATGTTAAAATCAGGGTTGCGGGATGTAAATACATGTAACATGGATATAACATGTAAAAATTATTTTTTACATGTTAAAAATACTTGGAATTTTTACATGGACAATGTAAATTATGGAAATATTCCTGAAAATTTTGATTTTTTCTGCAAAATGAAACTCAGTGTTTGAGTTTTAAACTTTTAACATGTTTTTAAACTTCATTAAACCGTATCGTGTGCTATTATATTAATGAAAACAGTCCTCTGATTCCCCATCAGAGGTGTAAATATAGTCATTTGGCTTCTTTGGTTGTATTTTAACATTTTTCCATGTTATTTCCATATTTCCATGTATATACATTTTTACATGTAAAATGGACAAAATCAATTTATACATGTAGAAAAAGCCACCCTGGTTAAAATAACTCAACGACCCACTTTTATACCAGATAATTGCCACAAGAAGGCAGAGTCGGATACGCTTAAAAGCTATACAATACCACTCCGTTTTATATAAAAACACAACTTAATATTTATAAACGTCAAACGTGAACGGTCAAGAAATTACACGGCTAAATGCTGTAAGTTACAATACACCACCTTGAATGAAAACATTTTATGTTAAAAACATTAAGTTCCTCTCATAATCTTATTGTACAATTTTGTCGATTCCGGTAATACCAAAATACCAATACCATTTTGTTACGCCTTTAATTAAACCGTTGGAAATGCGTGAGTATTTTTCAAGCACGTAACCAAATATCTTTCGTCCACTTGAATATCTGCTTCTGTCTTCAAAGAAGCTCTTTACTCCATCTCGAATTCCCTCTGATGTTTTCTCGCAAGCCATCATAAACTTCCTCATCTCTCTGGGCAACGAACTACCCCATACACATTAAGTATTTCCACTTGGACACCTTCCAATCTTTCATACCCCCTTGGAAGTTTCCCTTCAATCCCCGTGTTAAGATTTTCCTCATCAGTGTTGCCCAAAAGCCGAAACCCTATCCTAAAAAGCCGACACATCCCCGGACTTTTTGTGCAAATTCCCCACATTTCAGAAAATCCATTATAATTTGTAACACCCTTGATCCACTTCAAAATACCTCGGAAGTGGTTAAGCATGAATCTTTATCTCAATAAGCTTCTTATTCCCACAAAAGCTAGTATTTTATCCCTCCACAACTTCCGGTTTCCCATGAAATAACTTCTAAAGTGTATTTAAGACAGGAACAATTTTCATATCCATTTATTTATTTATTTATTGGTACAAGTTAGCAAACTTACTGCAAGGTAATTACGCTAACAGAGTTAAAATCATAGATTCGATAATACTAAGTTATGTCTAGCGGCTATGTGGGAAAACCCCAAATTGGCACTTGTAGAATGGACATTCTTGGGGAAAGCCAATAGCAGTGCTGACCCAGTGCCAGGCATACAGCACTCCATTTGGCGCTATCGTCAATTATAGAATTGTCATTACAGAATTTTACATTTAGAATTACAAAATTGTCAATTAGTTAATACTTGATAAGATATTTTAGTTAGTTTAGGGTATTATAGTGAATTTACATATATATATATTTACGAACATTTAGTTAACTATGTGATTTTATTTGGTTTATTACATCATCAATGCATGATAAATCACATGTGGAGTCATCAGCTATTTTATTTATTTCTATTAAATGACTTTTCAGTAGAGTTTTAAAGCTTTTTAATGGTCGGACGTTTCGAATGTTTTCCGGAATAGAAATCCACGACTTCGTCAAATGATATTCTAAAAACGTCGAACAGTTTTGTTTTTTATAAATGAATGTGGTTCTTTTCTTGTTTGTCTGGTTTCCACCTTGCTCATATTGATGAGACCTTTGAATACCTCGGGACAGGTGCCGTAGAACGATTGATATGCTAAAATGGCAGTGACGTAAGTGTATTGATTAGTAGGCGATAGCCAACTAGGTTTTCTGTGAGGGAAACGCTGTGAAATCATTCTCTTGCAACTGCTGAAAATCTTGTTTGCCACTTTAAACACTTTAGCACTGCAATCACCCCATGTATTGTTTTTATTGTCTAGCATGTTTTGTAAGGAATTAGTAACAAAATAGGAAAATTTTGTGTAAGATTATGATTTTGAATTATAGTACTCATAAATGTAGTAAACCTTATTGTTTTGTTTCTACGTGTAAAGTTATTTGTATAAACAAAAATCCGAAAATAAAAATACTTATTTGTTTATGTCACAAAATGATTTCAGTCGAAAAGTTTTCTTAAAAGTTGTAAAAATATTGGGAGTTTATAGTGCTGGGTTATCTTTATTTTATTATACGGAATCTTTTGAATTGAAAAGCTCATCGTCAAATTGTATGGTCCGGTATTTAGATGCAGAGTTGATCCAATAAGGGCTACTTAAAACCTTTATTACATTGTCAATTTTTGTTACATTCATGGTTAAGAGTATATCTTAGACGTTACAAACAAAACTGTTATTAAATCACATTACATACGTGACGTGGAATAGCTAGTATAGGAAGAAATAAATGATACTGTAGGCCTTTTCATTTTTAATCCATTGTTTTAAAAATTTCATATAGACAATTATTATAATAAAAACTAAGAGCAGTATTTCAAATATCTTAAATAAATTGACCTTTTAAAAGTACTATACATTTTTGTTTAATTGGTTTAAATTTTGACAGGAAGCCAGTCAGTCCACTCAAACATTTGGTTTAGAATCCTAATTGCCTCTTACCTTTTCTAAATAATATTAGATGGTAAAGTAAAATCAAAGTGGTAGGTGGGCTTTCAGTATGTTTTTTACTGACATTGTCACTTCAATTTTTATGGAGATCACGGGTACCCCTCCAAAAATAAACGCATTCTGGCGAAAGTTTGGAATTAATTTCTTTTCCAAAGAAATATCAAATGCAATAATTATCATATACTTCTTTAATCTAACTGAGTTAATTGCTATCTCACCCTCGCCAAAAAACTAAACGGTCTCAAATCGTTGCATCTTATGTTATTCAAGTAGGTAATACTTTTCTAGTTCAAGATTTTGCCACTTAAAGCACTGTTCCTTGTTCTGGAGACATTTATGCAAATAGAGATAAAATGCAAATCAAGGCAGGAGATAAAAAATTGAATGCATCATGTGATAGCTCATCCTTTGGGGGTTATATGATGCATTTTTCGGTTTTCCTAAATAAACGCATCGTCATGATTTCCCGGGAGAAAGAGGCGTTTGTAAAACGGGTTATATCCTACTTCGAAAATTTCGCTAAAAGGCCAAAGATTAAAGCAGTGAAACACTTTGTAGAAGAAGGTAAGCACCAGACGTGTATATACAAAATAATTCAGGGATACTAAACTACAAAAATATCAGGGTTCAGGTTCTCATAAGGACGTATTGTAACGGTGGCTTTCTTAGGAAGCTTGAAGACGACATCAAAGTTGTTCGACGAGGAGCCTTCCACCTCAATTAGTGCTGCAGCCAACAAACTCAACATTAGTCCACAAACGCTAGGTCAAACTAAAGCTCAAAAATTGGGCAACAAAGCCTGCACTAAGCCGGAAGCACCAACCAGCAGTCAAGGATCAGGAGCAGCGAGCAACATCTAGACCCCGATTTCTTTACAAAAATAACTTTCTAAGATCTAGACCAAAATCAAAACATGCTCCAAATATTCCACTGGCAAGAGACATCGAAACTTTTTGGGATTCATGTAATGCAGGGTAGTCCAATCTACAAAACCCACACAGTTTACCCCAAGGTTTCAATACTATTTGGAAATATATCACCACTAAAGTGGCAGCATGATCGCGAAAATCGGGATATGGGGTTCGAGCATAAGCCGAACAAGAACTTTGCAGCACTGGATACAAAGGCACCAATGAATCTTAGTTTATGTGAATATTGTTAAGTATTAGTTGTACTAAATGTTAAATAATACTGTAGCTCAATAAAGCCTAAATGTTACGAGATATCGCAATTTCAAAAATGTCTCCAGAACAAGGAGCAACCCTTTATTTGAATAAAGTACAAGTATTAATGCATTTATTGGTACGAAAGCAATTTATGAAACATTAGGTTTCCTTCTTGGAAGAATTATAATGTCATGCTTTTACAGAGTAGGTTTACCACTTACTTTTTGACTTGACATTTTAAAATTTTTATTTGCTATTGTGGCTACTGAAGATGCTCTAAATTCATAAAAATCTGTCAAACAGCCGCCAAAGTTTTAACCGTTTGAAATATTTACTACCCCGATATTTTTCCGTGTTGGTTGTTGGTCAAAAGGCCATTATGATGATAAGCATAGCATGATTACGATAAAATGAGTTTAAAATGATAATCAAAACTTGAGTTTACTTACCCAATGATCTGATCTACTTATGGTAATGGGATTTACAGATTGAAGATACAGTTTAGTTGATGAATCAAGGTACCATATTAATTAGTTCCAGAATACAAATTCGCTGTCTCCGTTTGCTGTACAAATGCTTGCATTATGATTTTATGCAACAACTCCACTCCAGTGTTTTTAAAAACAGTACACAGCGCAGTAATATAAACGCCAGGTCCTAGTAATTCTTGCAAACATAGTATTTCTAGCACCGAAAATAGTGATCTGTTTTGAATTTTCTTCCAGCGGCTTGGTTTCATTTAGGAAGTAGAGTTTATTCAGCGTGAAAACAGAATTGATGTCAAGCGTGCGTAAGTTTAATTTAAGTTTTATGTCGTTTTTACTGACATTTGGCTTTATTACTGGCCTTTCACACTCGCCACTGCTTCCTCTGTCCCATTTACAACTCTCAACAGACAACTCAACTTCTATGCCAGACAAAAAGCCAGCAAATCATTAGTTAAAACCTAAAATACAACTATGAATGAAATGCAACGAATAATCAAAAGTCTTTTAAAATTCAAAATGCTGTATTTTATTGACCTCTATTGCTTTCTCCAGTTTCTCCTCCATCGGGTTCTCCCTGACCATATTGTCCAACTTTTTTTCTTTGTTTATCGCAACAGGGTCCAATGTCGTTTCAATTTCTCGATGACCCCTTCATCGTCCCTTTACTTCCTTAGCATCTTCTTCTTCGTATTAATCACTAACAATCTTTCCAGAACCGACACTAGAATGACACACCCCTGCGGAGTGCGGAGAAACCACCACAACCGGAGGGCTTATTGCCCTGGGAGACATACAAGGCATCAAATAATAGCACCTAACCAATCCGTTGATTTCCTCATTCTAATAATGTTTACACATTACCCGTGTTTCCACTAGTTTCCACCTTTTCCCTGCACTCAAAAAATCCCGAGCACCACTCATCTCCTCTCTGTTTTCTCCTAACTCGAAGCAATTATTAAAGTTTGCTTGCAGCGCATTATGAAGAAAAATTCACGTTTAATGCATTTTTTCTTACGCTAACCATTCATAAATACTTAGCGTCTTTTCCAATTCGCGATGATACTACGGCAATTATATTCCCGAGATATTAATTAATCTTTTGAAAGTATTTATTCCTAAGAATAAGTTTCAAAAAATCATCATACCATTGGTTTTGGACGAAAGTACATCTCTTTACGTTTTAAATACCAAATTGTTTATATGATAAAAATTAGCTGATGGTTACTAATTGAACACTTCGATTAACCCCCCAATAATTTCTCTGTTTTACCTATTTACATTAACGTTTAACGATCATAATTCCACTTGATTTGTGAAGAAGAAGCATGTTAATAAAACAAATGTCATGCCTAAAATAGGGTGCAAGGCAAATTGAGAAAATCTAGTCGAAATTTGATTTATTCAATTTTAAAACTGTGGGAGGAATATTAATAAAGAAAAGTGCACTGTTGTACTTTACGTAAACCCACCCATTGAACAATCCAGGCATCCTTCAAAAACCTATCTGGTAGGTAATTACCTTACCTCCCCCTCCAAAAGCAAACCGAATATCGCCGAATCATCACAAAATCTGTGGGGTTTTTAGTGCAACCAAATACAATTTGGAATTTTACCTTGCAAAGCAGGGTTTATTTTTAGTTCCATTTAACTTATTCCATTCCAATTAAAATAGCCAAACTGTTAGTGGTAAACTTGGAGTCAAATAATCCCCAAAAAATTGTCTTTTCTCAGGTTTCCGGAAATCCACTAGCTAAGTTTAAGCATTTTGCAGTGCTTTTGAATCTTTTAATTCATTTTAGATATACTCCGGAAAGCTGGTAACTTCATGTAGTGAATTTAAGATTAAGCAAATTAACAAATTGTGGGCACCTCCATTTACATCCATGGCTTCATATTCCCCTCCATTTTCTTGCCCCTCCGAACCCTTCCCTTTCGCTTTTCCACTGTTTTATTTTCCCGAAAGTCATCTCAGAAGTCTCTTCCAATTTCTTTTTCTCTAGAATACTTGTTTCTCTATTATGCTCACCAGCCGTCAGGTCCATGGCTTCTACCCTCCATACCTCCACGTTCCCAAGCAAGTCGCAAACCAGCAAACCACCTCCCCTTCTGTTTTACCTCCCTTCAATACACCCGGATCCCTTTTCTTGATCGACCACACCACACTCCTGATCACAATCCAATTGGACAGCCTTCTAAAAAGAATATATTATGCTTATCGACCCAGCCATACTTCACCTTAATCAACTCCGGAGGAGAAACCGCTACTGTTATAAGCTACAATGCAGACCTAAAATGCTGGGCTTGCAGGCGCGTAGCCATGGGGGGGCACAGGGGGCACGTGGCCCCCCAGATCGAGAAAGAAAAGAAAAAAATCAGTAAAAATTAACGAAAATGAAGAATTTTCAAAATTTTCGCCGCGCTAACGCGCGCATTTATGCCATCAATCCTATTTTCAATTGGAAATTGCTTTTAACTGCATTCTTGCCGGAATATGTGCCTCAATTTTTAACAACATAGCTCTACACAGTTACTTGAACAATTATATATTATCTAAATAATAAAACATTAGTTTTTACATTAGCTAACTACCTAAAAGAATTACAATTATTTAATTATTTATTAAATTAAAAGTACTCCTGTCCATAAGTCAGCTTGACCATGTTTTGTTTAACATTCTTTTACGAAATAACTGCATTAGTTGTCGGGGCCACGTGGATCTGATGATGCAGTATGCAAGTCCGCCTCCGCCAAGAAACGAAATGTCATTGAAGCATTGCAACAAACGTTTCTGGTTAGTTAATTACTATGTTTTACAAAGCTGCTTAACCAATTGGTTTGAAAAGCTAAAAAAATACCCAATTAAAGCTAAAAGCATGTTATTGAATTAGTTGTTTTAATTGAAATAATCTTTGTACGCACACGACCAGAGTTTTTGTTCTGGTTTTGGTTTACTTTGAAACTTGACAGAAATATGGGACAAGTTGAAAGGGGACTTTTTAAGTATTTGCTCCGAATCATATCAATATGACGAATTAAGATAGATAATCAATTTAAATGGCAGAATATTTATGATAATGGTTGCAAAAATGTCATCAGTCACTAGCAATAGCAAATAGCAATAGTGTTTTTATGCAGACAATTCATTCCAAAAATAAGTAATATCATTACAATGATTTTGCCCTAGTTTTGGTTTTTTGAAAAATTTGACGCTTTAACACAATTTCTTGGTTAGGCCGGGTACATGGTTTTACACAGATAGAATGTATTGTTTCACTGCATTGTTGAAATCACAAATGACTTTACGGTAGAATGAATTCTTTAATCGCAAAGGCCATAATTACGTACTTTCGACGGATGTCATTATGAGATACAAACTTTTCCGTTTAACATGTCATTTCTTAATTAAACCCAATTCGTATTTAATGAATGCATTTCCATTTCATTTTTTAAGAAGAAACATGTATTTAACTGGTGCGGGGAAACCCAAGTCTAAAAATTAAATTGATTCAATTTTAATGCCGGAGTGAGTCGCACGCTTAGTAATAATAATATCCTTTCCTATATTCTTTTTGTTCTATTTGTAATTTGTATTACGCTATTTCGAATAGCAATGCTAACTAGATTTAAACTTTTTTTCAATTTGGCTTGTACCAGTTTTTAAGCTAGATATTTGCAATTACATTACTATGTTTCTTCTTGTGTAAAATGGAAATACATTCATTAAACCTCAATGAGAATAGGTAATTATCCTCCTTATTATCAGCATGGTTACTATTCCTTTTTAGTGTTTTCGAACAAAACATTTAAAGGACTAACGGAAAGCAAGCTGGGAATAGCGGGGGGATTGACTGAATCAACACTGAAAACTTCGCGTTGTATTGATAAGAATCCATTTTAACTTAATTAGCTAATTTTATAATGGAGGCGGAGTGGATTGGTGGGGGTTACTTGTTGGAGATGAATTTCATGAAGTAACAATATATCCGGATTTGAAAAGTAATTGGTAGAGCTACCGGTGGATTAGGACTATCGGTTCAAGCGGCTAAGAAAATTGTTCAATTTTTCAGTGTAAGACCTTAAATTAAGATACAGAACTCGACCTATTAAAAATAAAACACGCGTCTCGTAATGGCATTTGTCGAAAATAAATAATATGACTTCTATGATTTAGGAATTCATTCCAATAATTCCAGTACACCTACAGAAGATACACAAACTGACCTGTACTTGCAAATATACCATTCTTGACGCAGAAAAATTTGTTAAGGCGTGCAATCTCTCAAAACGTACAACATGAAACCACAATGTTTATTTGAGTAAAAACCTATTTTTTGGATTGAATTAATTTAAAAACCCCAATATTATAGCTTCTGTACTGTTTTCAAAAACTACTCCCATCATTCCTCACCCCTAAAACAGCTCCGGATGCTACATCCATTTTACAATTTTATATTCCATTTTACATCCAGTGATTGGATTGATATGTAAAAACGAAAATTTGCTTGAGGAGCAATAGTCCGTAGGTGTGTTGTGGAGGAAGCGGAGTGAAAAGGCGAAGGAAGCAGGGATTTTGGAGGGATTGTTGCGGAGTGTCATATCGAGGAGGAGAAGAGGACGGATGGAGTAAGGCAGTTCAGAAATACTGCTGGAGAATGATGGTGGCAAGAGGGGAACCCGAGAATAGCTAAGGTCCGGTGAGGAACGGGGGGAAGGAGAAGTTCAGGATAAGCAGGAGCAGGTGCCTGCTCAGGAACAGGATTGGAGGGAGGGGATGAATAGCGTGGAGAGTTTATTGTTGAGTGCACGGGAATTGCCTGCGAAAATATTTCCCCCGAGGGAAATGAGCCCTCCGGTTGTGGTGATTCCTCCTCAGAGGGTAAGCCACTTTAGCATCGTTCTAGAGGGATTTTTAGATTTTATCAGTAACAGTCCCATTCCAGGAAGCTCATTGCACACCACGATTTCTTAATTATCAGTAAAAATTGTCCGACACTCCATTTCTATCTCTGTTTTGTTTCTCTGCTGGCACCACAACCAATCATGTATCGTGTCAGATTTGTTTGCTTTATACTCACCAGTTTCAAAAAAAAAACAGGAATGAAACTAAATTCGGAATTGCTAGCTAAACCGGCAAATTAATTCTGTTTAACATGTACCGAAAACCCGTAACTTGTCATCACAAAAATAACTATTTAACAAGATTCTTTCAATTTAAAACATTTTTGCCATGCCTCGGTAGCATTCGGTTTTTTGGTGGAGGGGATGTAGCATTATATTTGGTTAGGTTTATAAATCACATTATGAAATTTTGAGTAACTTGTCTGCAGTACAGTCATCTAAGATGACTCATCTCTTCGGGTTAGCTTGGAAAAACGCCTCTTGTTTAAAAATTTTCTTTTTGAAATGATTTATGCGGAAAAGACAGTTAAAAAAAAATTCTTAACTTAATCACATTTTGCTATGCTTTAACAGTAATTCCTTCAACTTGTCCTACATTTCTATAAAGTTCCATAGCAAACCGGAACAGAAAACCTGGTTGACTTACTTGGATAATTTCTGTTAAAACAGCCTGTTTAGTTACTCTAGTAAGCTCTAGCTAGTTATTTTTCTAACTTTCCAAGTCAATTAGTTAAATAGATTTAAGAAATATTGCAATAAGTTATCCTAAGCGACTAATCAAAATATTTTGCGACGCTTCAGCAACATTTGGTTTCTTGGGGGGAGGCGGTAATGCATTCTTACTCATCAGATCCTGCGCCATGCTGCTGCATAAATTGAGTTTTTTCAAAAGAGTATAATAGCTTACACAAATAACTGATCGACATGACTTGAACCTACTATAATAGAAAGAACGCAAAATTTGTATAGCTCTACTTTGTAGGTTGCGTTATCTCATTTCGCCCCGATCTACCTGCCCAACTTTGGGGAGAGGAATAGCGGAAGTGTAATTCTGTCTTTAAACATCCAAAACCAATTCAAAAAATCCATTTAGCTAAATTGGCCCTTCAGTCCTCGAATATCATCACCTCGTCTCCCAAAAAATTCGTAACTCGCAATAAAGTAAAATTATAACTAGTTTCCAATAAAGCAGCCGAGTAGAGGATAAAGTAAGAGGCCGGAAAGAATGGGGTGTGGAAGGCCGAGTAGAGGAGAGCCGAGTAGAACAGAAATTGGATGAGTTGGCGTTGATGGAGAAAAAGTGGAGGTCCAAGTAAGAAGTAAAGCGGGAAATGGAGAAGGAGTAGATGGAGGAAAAATCGGTGGACCAAGGAAGTCCGCAAGTGGGGCTGGGGTTGACGGCGCCCTTATTGGTGGTATGCGGGTTAAGTTTATGTAGGTGGATTATGGCTTGGAAGATAGGAATATACGTTTTGGAAAGTGAACAGGAGTGTGGTCGATCAAGGAATGTGATCCGGGTGGAGAGTGGTAAGTAAGATAGGCGGAGAGCAACCGGTTTGCGACTTTATAACGGAGGGATCTACTGGGTATGTTGGCTATGATGGAGTATAAGTATGAGGAGATGTGGGAGAAGAAGAGGAAGCGATGTCAAGCAGGTGACGACTGGTGGAGAAGGATAGGGAAGTAGTGAAAAGAAACAGGGATTGGAGGAGACTCTTTGAAAAGTCTGGGGGAAAGTGGATAAGCGAAGGACTCAGAGGGAAGTGAAAATGGAGGTCTAGGTGAAAAAGCCAAAGAGCGATGTGGAGGATGTGACAGAGAAACCTGAGAAAAACAATTTAAAAATTGGCTGATTCCGAGTTTACCACTAAAAATTTGCTTTTTTAAATGGAATGGAATAAGTTAAATTTAACAAAAATAAGTCCCGGTTTGCTAAGTTAAATCGGAAAAAATTTTTTGTTGTACTAAATCCCACAGTTTTTCTTATGATTCAGCTCCGTTTAGTTTGTTTTTGGAAATGGAGGTAATCGTAAATATGACTAGATATTGTGTTTCTATCCTTCAAGAAATAGCCAGTATTTGAGAATAAGGCTTGTATCATACATACTCGGACAAATCTTCAGCTTGTTATTTTGCTAACAACATTACAGTTTTATGATTCAACCTGGGCATCAAAAGAAAGCTTAAACAGTGTAATGTCTTACAAAAATAATTTTAAACCTATGCAGCATATCGTATTTTGTACTGCATGCTAAGACTTTTTGCAACTCAGGTTGTCATTTTTCCAACTTGAATTTTTTCAAAAAATTCATTTGTTTAAAACATTGTAAAAGTTTTTCAGTAGCACCTGGGCAATTGAATCAGCACTTGTTTTAAAGCTTATTTATTGGTCTTTAAAATAAGTGTTTACGTTATAAATTACAACTGCTTATGCAAAAATGCCGCCTATGTGTTTTCAAAACATCATGAGAATTCCGATATATTGATATCATAATAAACCTGGCAAAAATAAGTATGATAGAAAAGGTTTCAACAAACTGCCAATGCATGGTCTAAAAGAGTAAAAGCCGTTCTTTAAAACTAGTTTAAAGTTAACACATAAAAATGTAAGATACAGAAAGGGGAGCTATAAATGTTTTAGGCTCAATACATAGCCCATTTTTTTACTTTGAAACGGGGTGTTAAAAAAATACATAAATTTTAACTGCCTGTAACTTTATCAATTTTTTACAAATACTTACCACTTATAGCTTGTTTAAAAGGTCGTGCTTTCTAGAGTATTCCACAGTTATATCGGTATCCAAAAACAAGTTCCAGTAAGAATGACGATTTGGTAAAAAAACACACGTTTTAAAAAGTGGAATAACGGGATGTCGACTTGTGGTTACAAGCATACAGGTAAATTATACAGGTAAGGTGCTAGGGCCATGAAACAATTTTTTCTAAAATCTACATATACGACTTAATTTATTAGGTGAATGTTTGCAATTCATAAGTGTTTGCTTATTTGTTTTAAAGCAAATTGAATTTTGTCCGAGTATATATGATACAAGCCTTATTTGAAAAATTTCAATCCGTGACCATCTCGGAAGTAGCCTGACTTTCTTAGACATTTATTGTAACGAGACTTGGTACTGAAACCGAGATAGGAAAGTATTTCACCCGGAAGCCTCGTCTCCAGAAATACCTACTCAATCTAACCAGTAGACTCTTCATATGCCCAACCTGACCAACCTGCATCGAAGTAGATACCACTTGGGATAATGCTCATTAAACTCGGAGTGCAGCTACTTCATAAAAATCAGAATGAACAGCTACATGGAGGAAACTGTCATTTCATAATATTTTTATTAAGCAGACGAGGTCTTCAGACCTCAGTATGCTCTCTACTCACTACATGCTTTTAAGTTTAAAAAGACAAATTCTCTATCTCAATAGTAAGGTTAAACGCTAAAAATATTCTTAGTCGCTTGAGCCGGTAGTCCTAATCTACCGATATCAATCTTTTTCCCTACTTCCAGGTTTCACACATGTTGTTACTTCATGAAATTCATCTTCAACAAATGACCCCCACCGAAGAAACCTATGGACCAAACTGTTGGTAATAATTTGGAATCAGCTGATTAAATATTTGCTTGTTTTTCTTAAGCACTACATTACAGAAGTTTAAAAATTATGGATTGTATTGCTTTTTGATTTTAATTGTTAACTATGTTGTTACCGCAAACTAAAACGCCATGTTATAAAGTATAATCTGCTATCTCATTTCCAACCTGCCTCCATTATAAAATTAGCTAATTCATTTAAAATAGATTCTTACTAATTCGGCACAAAGTTTTCAGTTTTGATTCAGTCAATCTCCCCGCAATTTCCACCTTACCTTCCGTGAGTCCTCCAATTTGGGGGCTCCAAATGTTTTATTAGAAAATACTAAAAATGAATAGTAAACATAGTACAGTTTCCTATAATGAAAGATAGTGATGTAGGACGAGCTATAAACGACAGAAAAACGTCAGTTTTATGTGCTGCTCGGAGTTGCACGCAGTTGCAAGCAGCTGAAACAAAAATCCAAGACACTTGACAAGACCCTAATGCACGGAGCAAGTGTCGGACGGCCGGAACACAATCTTGTCAAGTATCGTGAAACTCCTAGCAACACATAAAACTGACGTTTTTCTGTCGTTTATAGCTCGTCCTACATCACTATCTTTCATCATAGGAAACTGTAATGATGATATTCTCTTAAGGGTTTAACGAATATATTCCCTTTTGATTAGAAAAGAAACAGCATTGTAATTGCAAGTATCTAGCTTCAAAACAGGTACAGGGCAAATTGAGGAAAAACGTTAAAATTAAGATTCATTGAATTTTAGTACATGGCGATTTCGCAGGCATATGAACTTTGGGTACCCTTCGGTACAAATTTTAAACTAACATAATATAGTCATTAGCTTCCATAGTCAACCCAAATCTAATTAGATATATGTAATTACCATCACCTGCAAGAACAAACTAAGCATTTCTGAACCATCACAAAAAATGAGTTTTCAGTACAATAAAATTCCTGTTTCAGTTCTAACAGCAGCTCGATTTATTTTTTATCATCATCAGTATTCTTCACAATCATCATAACTTGAAAAACAAAAATTCCCGCATTTGTTTATCATTGTCAGCTCAACGCCGGTAATGCATTCAAGTGTGAAGCAGGAATCTCATCTTTCGTATACCTTAGGTCAGTAGCTAAATAAGGTCTGCCCCGGCCCGCGTGTGATATTTTTACACAATAAAACCTATTTTCGTAAATATACGTTTAACTAGCATATCAAACGGCAACTTAACTGCGTTATTGTAGTGTAGAATAGAAACAATAATTTTGTCAAGTTGTTTTACGGGTAAAGCTTCCAGTGTAGCACCCAATAGTTTTTATTTGAAATTGTTCCTCAAATAATATGAAAAGAAACACTCCACATTTTTACAATGCAAATTAGAATATTTTGTACGTATGATAATAAGCGTGAAACCCAATCGTAAAACAATGCTCTGATTTAAATAGCGAGTTTGTCAGTAACCAAATGTTATAGAATACAATTTGTTGTATCAGAAACTTTTTGGTCATGCGTGAATAGGCTTGTAGGTTTTGGAGGTGATGTAATATATTTTTTCTAGAAAGATATTGCCAGAAAAATTGACAACAATAGAAAGCTTACAATGTCTATTGAACACAACATCCAAGATTTAGGCGCGTCACGTTTTGCTATAAAGTTTGTGTGTTTTGCAACTTCGAGTTTTTTATTATTATGTGAATACCCAGTTTTTCTCCAATTACCTATTTGCATATTTTTGTTCAAAAGTAAATGTAAGTAAATCTAGCTTCAATCTGATATTAAAAATAATGACGATAGCCGTTAGAGAGTCGACAAACAGCATAGTGGATAAAACTGCCGATACAGTCTGTCGATTTGGTTTGCAACAATTGTATCGGTTTTTAGCCAACATGACTTTAGATAAAGCAGTTTTTAACAGAAAATCATTTGATCAGAAAGACGAAAACACAGATTTACGTGAACTTTTTAGGCAAAAGCTAATTTTTGTAAATTATAATTGCGACATATCAAACTAATTAATTCGACGAAAAAACAAGGCCACAAACAAAATAGTTACATAAAACAAACTATGCCAGCGATCAGACGTGAATTCCGCTCAAGTAAAAACCTGATATGATAACTCGAAAACTGCAACTTATTTAGATATTTATAAATATAAACCATTAAAAACGCCTTCTCCTAAAGACGATATGAATATGAAAGTAAAAATCGGGAAGACACGCTATGTCCTAAAAAGCTTCACGGCAGAGCTACCCATCAGCGGCAAGGTACATTTTTGTACTTACACTATATGTAATTGTCAGACAAAATAGCTACAATATTGTCATTCACTTTAACGCTGCATTTGTTCTATTCAAGTTCTCAGATGCTAGATGCACAGAAATAAGGTTGCAAACTATAAATATCCTGGCGAATGTTTATCACACATCTGAGGTCTCCTAGTGTGAAAGTCGAATTAGTTAAAAATTACTACTCCTAAGTAACTTTTTTTATTTAATGGAATTATAGTGTGGTGTGTTCCATATACCATAGCATATATACCATGCATACCATAACGTGATCCTTAACAATTGGTAGCAGGTGAAACAGCTTTCCCGATAAAGGCATAAAATAAAAAAGATAATTTTATTGACAAGTATATCATAATACTACAAGCAAAGTATTCTAAATCGTCTATTGTTTATACCTGCAATTTCTGCTATTTTAATAATGATGTTAATGCATCCTAATTTCAATTATTATTCAAACATTTCTTTTTAACAACTGGCTTTATTTTATTTTATCTCTTGCCCCGGCCCTGTCTTAAAAACCCGCCCCGGCCCGCGTGGAAACCACGCTCAAAACACGCCTATTTTAGCCCCTGCCTTAGGTGTACCAAAGTCTGTTTAGCATTACCTAATCTAGGAAACTTACTATCCATCATAGCACTTCGTTTTCAATTTTTCTTCCAGCAGCTTGATTTCCCGTAAAAGGTAGAGTTTAAGTGTAAAAACAGATTCAATGTCAAGCGTAAGTTTAACAAGCTTTATTGAAGTGACATTTAGCTTTATAACTGGTCAAAGACACTCCAACAGCGCACTAACCATTACCATTACATATCCTGCCCTATTTTTTTCTCTCGACATCTCAACTTCTTTATCAATTTGTCTTTTGTACTAAAATTTAAAAAATGAGTAAAACAGCCGTACTATGATGACTGATTATTGGCGGAGTAGCATTAGTATCAAATAAATGAATGAAAAGGTTTAGAAATGGGCCTGTTAATTTTTCTGAATTTTTTGAAGGATTTGAACATCGGATTTGCCCTGGCTGGGTATTTCCATGAACACAGGTCAGCCACTCTAAAATGTCAGCATACTGAATTGTTGAAAAGTTGAAACTAGTCTTGGGTAACTTTAATTCTTAACCAGAAATGAATGTTGAATATCATATGGACATTAGTAGTTCAATTGCCAAGATGTTGTAGAACGAGCTGTATCTAAAATTGTAATAAACTACCTGCAACTCCCAAAACAAACTAAGCATACCTGAATCATTACAAACATTATGGGATTCCTGTGAAACAAAATCTGATTCATTATCATGGTTGCCAGGCTGACGTTGGTGTACATTTACCGAAAGGGCATAGTGAACTGCATAGTCTTCCTGAAATTATTAGAAAATTATTAGTATTATTGTCACCTCATCTGTCTCATGCCCTGACGAATTTCCAATTCCACGCAAAATAATCTGTTAGGCGTAAGATCCTTCGAAGATTAAATTTTATAGAAAATGGTGCTGAATTGGTGCATAAAATGACACTAAACTGTTAAAACAAAAGGGAATTTACACTTTGGCATTTTATCTTTTAGAATTAATTGATAATTTGTTTATAAATATGGACTTTTATGCTAAATGGTAGATCAACAGTTCAGTGCGCCAAAGTTCACAAAATATCATCTTTATCCGAATAAGCTTAAGGATTTCGTCAATCGTCAAGCATCGAAACGGCATTTGTGTCAAACGGGAGTGTAGACGTTGAGGACGGCCAAATAGCTTACAAGAACATATTTGCAAGCACATACAAGAAAAATATGCTTGGTGTGGATTGTGCAAGGCAGAATTTTCGAATAAGTTTATATGAAAATCATTTAAAAGAAATTAGATTTTATGGATTATTTTTCAGAAAGATCACATTTTGTCTAAGGCTTGTATCATAATTCCTCGGACAAACCTTAAGCTTGTTGTTTTGCTAACAAAATTAAAGTTTTGTGATTCAACCTGGGCATCATGAGAAAGCTCAAACACTGTACTATCTTATATAAATAGTTTTAAACCTTTGCAGCATACCGTATTTTATATCGCATGCCAAGACTTTCTCCAACTCAAGTTGTCATTTTTCCAAATTGAATTTTTAGAAAAAATGCGTACGTTTCAAACACTGTGAAAGCTTTTCAGTAGCACCTGGGCAATTGGTTTAATGCTTGTTTTGAAGCCTGTTTATTGATCTTCAAAACAAGTGTTTATGTATTAAATTAGAACCGTGTATGCAAAAATGCCGCCTACGTTTTTACAAAACATCACGAAAATTAGGACAAATTAACATCGTAAAAAACCTAGCAAAAAGTTTGTATAAACGCAAGGATTCAACAAATAAGCAATGCACAGTCTAAAAGACCAGAAAACGCTTTTACAGACGTGGGATAACATAATCCATAGAAACATAAGATGTAGAAATGGGACCGCTTTTTAATTTGGGTATGATATATGACGCAATTTTTTACCATGAAACGGGTTGTTCCAAAAATCCATAAAAATCAATTGCCTGTAACTTTTTCCTGTCTTTAGAGAAATTAACCGCTTATGGCTTGTTTAAAAGCCTGAGAGTTTTTGAGTATTCAACTGCTATAATTGCAGCTGAAAGCAAGTTCGAGTAGGAATGCCAGCTTAAAGATAAAAACCCACGTTTTAAAAAGTGGAATAACGGGATGTTGACATGTGGTTATAAACATGCATGTAAATTAGACAAATAAAGTGCTAGCGCCAAGTTATATTTTTTTCTAGAATCTATACATATGAGCTTTTTATTTAGAATAATGCATGCAATTCATTTGAGTTTCCTTGTTTTTGTTAAAACAAAATGAAATTTGTCCGAGGATATATGGTACAAGCCTTAGTATAAAATTATTATTCCTTAAACCAATATGTCGTATCATAATTGTGCAAATTAACAAAAGTAAAGTTACCTAACGTACGAGTAGTTATTGTAAGAACGAACTCATCACACTTCCCAACACTGTAGTTCCTAACGAATATTTTACCTGCTTTACCTGCTGACAGGACCCTTCCATGGGATAATAATTCCCCAGAACTTCTCCAGAACTTTTTATTATCCTCTTCATAGTCCAACTACATTCTAATCACAATCAATTAATATTTCTAACATTTTATTTTACCACATAAGCTAACACACACACAGTTATCTTTGCCAAAAATATCAAACGAAATGTTTATCAAATTGTCCAAAATTAAGCAAATTATCTAATATTAATCCCGAGACTTGTCACCAAAATGTCGCGACATTCAAATACAATGAGGCTTAAGAGAAGAACCCAACGTTAAATGCGTGCCTCTTTTTAAATGCAAATAGCTTTTTAGCAAACAGAATTTTCAGTAAGTTCTGATGCAAAAAGATCATTTTTCAACATTAGCATTGTTAATGAGTCATTATTGCAAATTAATTGTTTTCCTTCAAATATATTAAGCTACCATTTAACTATATCATTTGTCCATTGTCATATTATTTGTGATTTGTATAATAAAATTGTTCACAAGGCGCAAGAAAATCTGCAATTATAATCGCTCCCTCCGCGTCCACAAAAATACCAAGCGCTTCCGAATCATTACAAAAAATGCTTAGTGGTGGATTTTCACTTTAATTTTATTGGAGGTTGTGGCGCCACTAAAACAGCAATTGATGATGGTGACGAAGCCGGAATTGATTTGACTGTAAAAAAATTGCTGCTTTCAGTTGCCTGTCTGGTTGAAACCTGACTGACTTTTACCTAGCTCAATCATCAATTACAACAAAAGCTATACTGCTTCCCTGTACCCTGTCCCTCTTATGTTCCTGGAGTGTCCTCCAGGAACCTGGAGTCGGCCGATGCGGATGAGGGTTCTTATGGCAGCGACAAGGAAATCGTTCCGGAAAAGTGGAGGAGGAGGGCCCTTTCCACAGTTATCCACCTTCTGTAATGTCCTTAGTCCTTCCACTTATCCTGTAGGAATATGTAGGAATCCAAAAGCATTCCTTAAAAATGTTCCCTTTCCCACCGTGTTTAAGACCATTCCATTTACGGAGTTTTCATAGATTGCCTATGGCTTGTACCCCAGTTTTTCCTTACTTCTCAATTTTTTGGGAACGTGTAATCGAAGATAGTTCAAAAAAATAAATTTCCTTTTTAAAGAGTATAAATGTTATAACTGGATTATAGTTACTGGAAGGGGGTGAATTAAGACAATCAAGTTAAAAATTCTTTACATTTTCAGAGGCAAGGGAGTAAAGAAACAGCAACAGCTTTCCCTTACCCTTTTTTAACTACTTGAAAGTGGTAATAACAAAGTTATTCTAAAAATGAAATGAATAAAGATGGTGGAGCAGCTGGAAAACATAATATTTTATTAAAGTCAAATTTAGTACAAAAAGTTGTTTTTAATAAATTGAAATGTGTAAACTAATAAAAACCATTTAAAAGCTATGTTTTGTTCTAGTTTAAGCTTTGACATTGATTTTAATAAAGTTTGCTTTTGGAGTATTTTATGAACCTTTTACGTTTCGATACGTTTTATCTGATAAACTCCGTTGCATATCTTTGGAAGCACTCATAAGATCCCATGTTAAAATCGAAACTTTGAGTTGCTATAATTTTTGAAGTATGCGGAATTTTGGTATTTTCTTTGAAAACCCCCCTTAGAATTATGCGTTATTTACGTATACTAGGCGTTTGAATCGCTGGCATGCCGGGAACATGGTCAAAAATCGTTGCATATCTTTGGCCGCACTTTTTTATCATTGCGTAAACATTGCGTATCTGAATACTTCAAAAAATATAGCAACTCAAAGTTTCGATTTTAACATGGGATCTTATGAGTGCTTTCAAAGATATGCAAGGGAGTTTACCAGGGCATTTGTGCTATCCTCTTAGATAAGTCCAACGGAGCGCTATCATTTCACAGAAGCCATAACGACAACTTCAGCTAAATACCATTTACGACTATGATGTGCACTTCAAGACAAGTTGAGCAGCTGCATAAAAAAAAGAATTTACGAAGTTTATGTTTTTGTTTTAAAATGACAAATTTTGCATCTGAAAATTTACTTTAGGTCTCGACTGAATTGGGCAACTTTGCAAATTTAATATACTTAAGAATTTTTGTATGGGGACGATACGGAAACTTCACAACTCCTGAAAGATTTGCATTATAAGCTTAAGAGGTGCATTTTTGTATATGGGAATCTTTGATTGGAAATTTTAGTCAGGTGTTTAAATTGATTGGGGGTATTCTTTAGAGGATAACCGTTCCACATTTTGTATTTTTTTCATATTTTAAGGGTTAAGTAATGGATCAGGGCGAACGAAAAAAATTATTTTGGGGGAAATTTAATGAAATTACGTTTACTTTTGTATTTCAAATCTTGATTTTAATTCAGATCATCATTATAGACTTGGCTGCACAAATGTATTCCCTCTATCTGACAACATATAATGTTACCATTACCTCACTCAAAAACCAAATGCTCTCGAATCACCTCAAAAATGTAATGAAGTTGAAAGAATCGTGTACTATCGTTATAGTTATTATGACTAGGTAACTTCAGTTCATGCTTAACAACCTACTTTACTAATTACTTTGAAAATCTGAGCTTCAGTTCCATTTTCGGTTCATTTCGGAATTGCAATCACTTAAAAGAGTGCATGACGGATATTCAATTAACTTGTGTTTTCAAATGTGTGATAAGATTTGGGTAACTTTTTTGAATTATAAATGTTGTCTGTTTATACGCCCCCCCGATTTCTCCATGGGTTCATGGAAAAAGTGAAAGGAAATAAGCCTGTTGGGATCCCGAGTCCACCAAACCAAATACCATCCTTACTTTGAATCTTTTTTTTACCGCCCCATGTCCAGCTGCCTTTACGTCTGACACAGGAGTGAGTGGTAACCGTAAAAAATGTCTTGCTTAAGTCGCCATCATTCTTGAAGTAAAATTCACAGTAAGAGACTTTCCCTTGACATTTTGACTGACACTTATTTAGTGGAACTGCCACAGTGGAAAGCAGCGGAAAATCGGTGATGCTGCTGTGCATGCAAAGTTTCACGCCTCCACATATTTTTTCCTTACACTGGGTACTTTATCATTGCAAAGATCTGCTGCTTCTCCAATCAAGAATTGTTTCAATCGTGGATAACTTTAAGTTTAAAAAAATATTATAAAATCAAATTTACGATGCCCTTTTTTGTTTAAAATGCTAAATTTTGTACCAGAATGTTTACTTATGATCACAGAATATAACTGGAGGGGGTGAATTCGAAAGACTAACTGAAAAATTAAACTTAATCAAATAATTTTACAACCCTCTGGATGACAAGGGACAAATGATATAGTTAAATGGTAGCTTAATATATTTGAAGGAAAACAATTAATTTGCAATAATGCCTCATTAACAATGCTAATGTTGAAAAATGATCTTTTTGCATCAGAACTTACTGAAAACTCTGTTTGCTAAAAGCTATTTGCATTTAAATAGAGGCACGCATTTAACGTTGGGTTCTTCTCTCAAGCCTCATTGTATTTGAATGTCGTGAAGTTTTGGTGACAAGTCTCGGGATTAATATTAAATAATTTGCTTAATTTTGGACAATTTGATTAACATTTCGTTTGATATTTTTGGCAAAGATAACTGTGTGTGTTAGCTTATGTGGTAAAATAAAATGTGAGAAATATTAATTGATTGTGATTAGAATTTAGTTGGACTATGAAGAGGATAATAAAAAGTTCTGGAGACGTTCTGGGGAATTATCCCATGGAGGGATCCCGTCAGCAGGTAAAACAGGTGAAATATTCGTTAGGAACTACACTGTTGGGAAGTGTGATGAGTTCGATCTTACAATGACTACTCGTACGTTATTTTTATTAATTTACAGAATTATGATACGACAAATTGATTTTAGGAATAATAATTTTATACTAGACAAACTGTGATCTTTCAAAAAAATAATACATAAAATCTAATTTCCTAATTTCTTTCAAATGTATTTCATATAAACACATCCAAAACTCTAAAAATATCAGAATATAATCATATTACTATGTACATAATGTACTCCGATTTCTTGCTAGCAGCAATTTGATTTAATTAGATTCAAAAAACAAATTTGTGCGCTAAGCAAAGAGGGGAGTTACTAAAAT
>JAIQCH010000043.1:0-50000 GCA_029691765.1 Entomobrya proxima
AACCATTGGTTCTTTACTTTTGCTCTAAGCGCCGCCTTAACACTGGGCTTTGGAGGAATAATGCTACTGTCAGCCATAACTTTTGGGGAGGTTATGAAGCTGTAAGATACTTTGTTCGTTTACTAAAAATAGAAGAGCGTTTTATGTACTATAAATTCAAAATTTCAGGTTCTTAGCAGATTGCTTGCAAGATGGACTAAACCGACGCAATGTGATCAGACAGCGCATGTTGCAAGTTATGGGAATATTGATGAATGAAATTCAGCAAGAGTTTATGATTACTTCTGTTGTATCCTTTGCAATTCCTGCGGGAGGTCTTACCGGCGCACTAATGATTGTACTGGAGCCCAACAAGTCCAATCTACTCACATTTGTTATACTGGGTATAGTAAATGTAAAAGCAATAGTGGTGGTGCTTCTACTGCTGAGCATTATGGCTAGGATATACGAGCAGTCGAAAACAAATTCGGTGAATTTGATGAAGAATGTGGCATTTAAACAAGCAGCTACACGTAAGCAAAAGAATCATGATAAACGTTTCATTAAGAGTGTGTTACACATTCGAGTAAAATTTGGTTCGATGAATTTTATCGAAAGTTTAACTCCGCTCAGGTGCATGGAACAAGCGATACAAATTTGCATGAATGCGCTTTTGCTAACCAAAAAAGTTACATAAATAATTTTAGTCTATTGCTGAAATGAAGTTCATTTAATGAACGATTTTAGAAGACATTTTTGTATTTTAAGAACTCTCGATGTTGATCTTTTATTACGTTTATATAGCGATGTAGTTCTGCTGGCATTTTAAATTTTAGCTAAAATAAATCTGCATTATACCAATTTGAATTTAATTGTTGTGAAACACAGTCTAACAAGTTAAAATACCTTATAAAAGGCTTGTGTCAATAATGCACTCACAGTCAGTTGTAACCTGCGTCTAGACTCTAGATGTAGGTGTTTTGACAGTCAGTCATACAATGCATATAAGCACTTTTTCTAAATGAAAATGTTTTAGTTCACCTTTGATAACCCCGTTATCCATGCTTATGGAGTTAATGCAACTGCATGGTAGACTGGATTACTAAATGCTCAGTTGATACGGACTTAATTTGTAGTTTACGGTTATATACGTTTTTATTTTGAATTTTTAAACAATATTTAACAAGTTTTAACATTTAATTTTACGATAAGAAAAAACTACGGAAAAGTACAAAATTTAATTGGCTTTTGGCTAATTATTTAAGTAGATGTAATAATATTACAGTAATACTTTTCAGTTAGTGAACTACTATGGAAATTAAATCTAAATGTGTTCTCAGCAACATCAAAAGCTTTTTGAAAATACAATTTTCTTACTTACGGTCATATATTCGGTGCGGCGCATATTCATAGAAAGTAACATGAAAATACAAAAACATGTTATGCTCGCACAGAAACCTTAATTTTGTACCAGAAATAATCCTAAACTACAAATTAAAATTACAATATTTAGAAAAATCAAAACATCTATAAGAACAAAGTTACTGAAGTAAACATATTCCAAATAATTAGTAATTATTAATTACAGACCATTACTCTTCCGCTTCACAGCAACTGGTTGTCCTAAATCAGTTTTCAAATAGCACCACAAACTTTTTCCGCATTCTTTCCATAACTTGGTCGCTTATCTCCTGGATTAATAAAATAAAGTAAAATTGTCTCATTCATTGATAATTTTTTAGCGTGACGGAATCAATAACCTTGTTATTATAATAAGTAGTCATATTCCTTACGTGACTGAAATCCCCTTTGATTTCCAGAACTCGCAAGTTTTCCATTTTCAAAAGTGCAATACGACAACCAAAATCAGACAGCCCCAGTTCCTCTACCCTTCTGTTGAAGCCAGATGATTGAGATATCCGAAGCTTCCTTAAATCTGAAATATTTGAAGGATAGTTATCATTGTTAACAATGTTTTTAAAATCTAATTAAATTAATAATGCGTACTTTTCAGAAAATGCACAGGCTCCCGGTTTCCCTCCAACGTATCCAAGAGGGTGGTTGGTAAGCGTTTAAGTGCCGTCACATCTTCAGACGAAAATCCCGTCAAAATAGCATCCAGATCATCTCCTTCGGAATCGTTAAGACAAATTTCCTCCAAATGCGACATGGAATACCCCAAACAATTTAGGGAATCCGGGGTTGCTTTGAATGCGATCTTGCGAAGCTTCGGAAATTGCCTTGCCGCATTCAAAATCAGCACGGTGGAAGGAACATAAACCTTAAAATCCAATTCTTCTACGGATTCCACCGGTTCAACTTGATCGTTAAAGAAATTTTCCAATTGTATGGAACTCCTTTCACAAACTACTAACTTTTTCAATTCAGGAAACTGGGTTTTGTAAGAAATCTTGGAATACAACTGTGGGCTAAACACACGTAGAACTTTCAATTTCTCCATGCGGGGACACTCCAATTTCAACTGATAATTTCTCATCATAGGCCTGAATCTTTCATCAGTACTCCAATCTAATTTCTCCAAGCAACTGGCCTGAGACTGTAGAAACGTCTGAAGGCTGGCAAGGTCAACACTCATAGTTGAATCAAAAGGGGAAAATGCAAGAAACGCTAGGTAGAGATCTTTCAGTTTTAAGCCAATTCCACTCAACTCTAAAAGGTGTTCAGCTTGGATCCGAGAATAGGTTAGGTCTGTGAATCTATAAGCCAGGAACGTATAGCCTAAAAACATATAATCTCAAACATCCTCGACGAAAAACACCGTTTTCCTAAAAACATATACACTCATATAATATACGTATAATTTTTTCTATGCGATTTTCTTGTATTTAATGCAAATGTGTTAAATTTTAGATGCAATGTAAACATATTAACATAAAATTTACAACCATTTTATGAATATTAAGTAGTATTTTGAAACAAAACATTCAAATTTAGCATTATTGTTTTTTCATAACATGTTTTAAGACAACATGTAATTAGCTAATACGGTGTATCGAGAAGTCGTACTGCATTCAGTTACATCTACACCTTCATATATCATGGATTTCTAGTTTTCTTGAAAGTACCTCAACACAAAAGATTTAAACAAGCTCATTTGGCTGAACCAAGTTTTCTGAAGCAAATGTTTGACATTCTTCGACTATTAGGAGTTTATTATCGAAAATTTTAAAACAATCGGGTATATCAGGTAAATGTAATAATCCACAATCTGTAATAAAACTAAAAGAAATCCAAATTGCCTGTTATAATATACAGCATTAGCAATTGAGTTTCTAACGAAGAATTAAATACTTGAAATCTGTTTAAATTCTGCATTTCTTGTGCTGTTTTCCAATTGGGCAATTCGAACATTTCATTTGTTCTTGCCTACCCGTAAACTGTTCATATTTAAAACTACTTCTTACAAGTTTCAATAGGAATTCTGTAAGCTGTTCTACTACCATGTTTTGCTGAGCCTAGAAACAAAAACCCTATGCCCTACCTTCTTATTTACATGTTGGCATTTAAAGAAATCTACATGGTGAACATATTAAGCTAATATGAAATAAAATATTTGAAATAAAAACAAAAGTTCTGTAGTTAGCAATTAAAATGATAAGTAACAAAAGAACCATTTAAAGAACTTTAATCCCTATTTGGTGTACTAGTAACAAAACGCTCGTCAAACGAGTATTCACCATTGGACAAGTAGGTGAACACTGATTTGGTTTGCTTCGTCGGGTTTACCAGCTTTAAGGTGGGCAACACGAACATGATGATGCATTGCTTGGTTTTGTGTTTTCGTAAAATTTAACTGAAATAATTATTGCAGAAACTTGCAGAATAAAAAATGCAGAATTCTATCATATAATCAAACTGGTACATAGGATTAGCTCAGTTTATTGCATATTCTTCATTGTTGCGGCACAAGCGCTAAATATGGCAGTTTTAAAAGTCATTGAAGCATTAAATTAAAGTAAGAATGTATGCTGATCATTGTCTGAAAATGTAAACCCTAGTAAAATTATACGTTTTTGGGTATATGTTTTTATCCAAAGGTTGTTTATCGTCGAGGATGTTTGAGATTATATGTTTTTAGGCTATAGGTTTTTAGCTTATAGATTCGCATGGCGAATCCCGAGAATATATCGTGAGTATAGTAATATTACGACAGCTTTGAGTTTTCAAAAATGCAACAAACGCAGGCATCATTTCATGGCCATAGAGGGTTAACTCATTTAACTTAGGAGCTTGCTCTGGTGCTCGTACCATGTTCTTCCAGTTCCAGTTCCATTTCGAGGGGTTGTCACCCATATCGCAAAATAATTGCAATTTACGAAGTGCCGGAAACTCAACGTCTTCCGGAAACCAAGATTTCAACCACATGGCGCAAGTGTGTAATTTAGTGACAAAAGGGGCTATCGCACGGAACAGGTTGATAACCTGCTCATTATTCATTCCCTCATTCACAATGTAATTGGTCCACGGAAACTGAGTACTGCGCTGGATTAACTGGATCATCCGAGGAACATCCTTATTTCCATAGTGCACACCTCTTCCAAATCCTATGAAATGCGGACTTTTCACAATGACCCGGGTACTGGCCTCATTCCAGAAGCGACTCACCAGCCTGCAATTCTTCAAGTCCTCCACCGGCAAAAAACTTAGGAGGTGACCCAAAGTCTAGAAGAAACAGATGGGGTTAATGAAGCTTAAACTAACTTAAAATTGTCATTTCAGGAATCAAACCGTATCCCTGAAAACTTACGTATTCGTCAAGCATCCCGATATCCGAGTGGGTCCCTTTATCAGTAGTCCCCATCCCCAAAACCCAAAGGGTCCCGGTCCCGTTCACACTCGCCGTCATTTGTTCACCACTGCCACCGCTACAGAATGCTCCACTAGACTCCATACTCGTATTGCCAAGAAATTCTTTCACCTTGCTGACCTTTGGAACAAATTAGTTAAACCCAAAGCAATTATTCAATTGGCTGCACCACAAGTTCACTAAACTAACAATTAAATTAATTATTTTAACATTCGGACCTTTCTCCAAGCTCTACCCAGAAAACCAACTCCGTGTCCGTACTTCTGCAGCTCTTTCTTTTTGGAAGAACCCAGCTTTTCATTAAGTTCTGTCACCGGCAAGTCAACAACAGACACTGTCTATTAGACAGCTGATTATTAAAACCTTGGCCCAGTGAACGGAACCTGTGAAAAATGCGCTTTACTATTTTCAAAGCGTTTTTGAATAGGCTGCATTTTAAGCACCCCCACAACTCCCACCTGCATGCAAAAGCTGAATTTTAAGTTCTCCCGCTTTTGAACACGTTCCATTCAAACCTAAAATTAAGTTTCTCGGAATGAAAACAATTAAACTACTATAGTCAACGGCTGTCTATTCTCAAAGCGTCTCAAAAGTTAGAGAAAGAAGCAGTATTTAGTTTTGTTCGCGCGTCTGTACAGCTATATCTATTATGGGTTCTCTGTCCGCTACAAGATTTTCATTGTCAGTATTTCAGCCCGCATTTTCCGAGATTTTTCCAAAACTCATTTTGCATACTAAGACTGTTCGGAGTAGAGAGAGACTCTTGTTCTCGATCCGATTAATGCCTCGATAGTTTTCCAAGTAGTTTTAATTCTTAATACAATTAATACACCTTTCCTCATTCAAACTATGCTAGTGAACTGATGGCGATTGGACTTGAATATTTATGAAATAAGATGTTGGTACAGTTGCAGCTAGCAGCTAGCATCTAGGTGTGATTTTTTTGGCACGCATACGCAATGATAGTTTAACTGGTTTTAATTCTTTTTTACAGCGCAGTTTACCTTGTCAGGTAGCAGTCATGATTTGTACACGTGGGTATACTAATTACTTGTTAATTGTGTTACTCGCGTTTTGGAGATAATATGCGAAAATAGAAGGAAAATGCGAAATACTACGGAAATTGCAAGATCATTCGACATTTAAATGGCAGAGCTTGAGAACCGACATAGTTCTGATCCGAGACATAGCATGACTTTAGTCATTTTCTAAACAAGGAAAACAATAATTTTGAACGACACGGTTGTGTGCTTGTTTTCCTTATGAAGCCAGGCTTTATGTTAAACACGAGTTAATTAAGAGAGCCACAAAATATGCTGAACCTTAACCCTGTTTTGAAATCGGATGCTTAAAAGTTCAAGGCCGTTCAAAGGAAAAAACAGTACCTGGGTAGCAAGGTTGAAATGCTGTAACTCTAGACTCAATCGTAAAAGAGTAAATCGTACTTTATTTACGACACACATTAGGAGTCAAGTTAAAAGACATTATTGAAGAAAAAAGAAAATATTTAGGCGTTACAAGTTTACATGTTCAATGTTCATGTCGAGTGATTTTCAATTTATTGCTATAATATTGTCCTTTTATCTCATGTAATAATTCCAATGTAGTTTTATTGAAAACAAGTAAAAAATAACAGTTTGAAATAATGTTCGTGTTGACCTCTAATTACGCAGTTAGCTCAGCTTACAATGTTAAAGCAATTATGCAGCAATGGAGTCGTTAACAAAATACAGACAGTTTAAATCTTCGGTAAAATTATTTAGCGTGGAATTTATATTTACCGATCAGATATTTACAAGAGAATTTAACAGAAGTAAAAAGCAACACTTGCTAGAATCTTGCTTTAAATTGAACTCCAATTTTCGTTGGTAATAAAATGTAACCTGGAGCAGGATTTACATACTCAGACGCTATTTTGCCTGGTGCAGGTAAAAACTTGAATTTTTGTACAAGCATTCCTACAAATAAAAATACTGCATCCTTTGCCAGCTTTTCTCCTGGACAGACTCTTTTTCCTGGTTGAAATGTTGCAACGTTTTCCTTCAGCTTGCCAACTTCTAAAAACCTTTCTGGTCTAAAGACATCAGCATCATGCCAGATCGACTTGTCCATGTTTGTATGATAAATGTTAGCAATGAGCAGAGTATCTTTTGGAACAAAGTATTTCTCAATTTGCGTATCATTTAACAATCTATGTATTACTCCCATTGGGAGAGTTGATGACATTCTAAGAGTTTCCATAATTACTGCTTCCAAATACGGTAATCTGTAAAAAAAACGGAACATGAAATTAATGTCAAATTTATGAGCAAGATTTACGTGAGTTACAAACTGGCTTACTTTGGCTTATCAGCAAGACTCAAAGTTTTGTTGCCTTCAAGTACATTAGCCAATTCCTGATACAAGTTTTCTTGAATTTCTGGATGAGCAACTAAGTAGTTTATTACCCAATTAAGCGTGCCTGCTTGGGTTTCCGCAGCTGCTATTAAAATGTGTACCACAGAATAAAAGCATTGTTTCCAGCCAGCATTCCCATAAAAGCAACTCTTTGGATCTTTGCAATTTTCCCATTGATCCAGAAATGCGTCAAGTAAATTTCGACTTTCCGGCTCAATTTTAGATGTCTGACGTTCAAGAACACGCGTATCAAAATACGATTGAACCTTGTTGCGCATATTTCTACATGATTCCATAAATCCGTTATAACCCGACCACTCGGGCGCAATGTGCCTAAGCCAAGGAAGAAACAGCAAGCCGGAATTCGTAGTAACATTCATCATTTCTATAATCCGGAGTACCAACGTTCCCATATCTGAGCTACTTGATCCGTCTGTTTGTCTGTTTAATATGGTCCATGTGTAATTGCTCATTGACTTAATAAAAGTTTCTCTGAAGCCAACAACTACGGAAGATTGATTCCTGTTTGCTTCATTTTCAATCCATTTTATAACACGTTGTCCTTCTTCTATCACAGCAGGCTCAACTACTGATCTGCGACTAGTGCCGAACTCTTTCAACGCTTTCATTACAAAAGTTCGTAACTCTTGCCATGTGTGTCCTTCCGCTGACATAATACCTCCTCCTCTTACCCCTTCATTGATTTCATCAAGCACATAAAAGCTGAATCTTCCAGTAGACTCCATAGTACCAAAAACTTGCTTCATGGTTTGGGCGTCGTTTAAGACAAGAGCTGGGCGTCCAGCTATTCTTAAAGTGTATAAGTGTCCGTATTTGTACGCCCATCTGGAAAGTTGCAGATGGGGACGGAATATTAACTGAAGAAGGTTACCAAGTATTGGAATGCCATTTGGACCTATCAAAATTTATAGGCATTCTTATAGTTATAAATATTTAAAAAGTTCGAAATGTATATATTTTCAGGAACTTACCATCGGGGAAACTGTATTTTCCTGGGTTCTGAGATTTCTTCCAATAGAGAAGAATTGCAAGGAAAAGCAAAATGATCGAAAACATTTTCGATAGGATATATTATTTTCTGAAAATATACTTTGGGTTTTCCCGGTTGCAAAACTCTTATCGTTTCGTCTTTGGTGGTGTCCACGTATTACTGACGCTCTGTTTTAAAGTCGGCTGCAAATTTATATACCAAATTTCTTGTAGTATTCATAGCAAATAAACTAGCAGTTAAAGTAATTTATAGTTTATTTACACCTTGTATTATTCACAATTTGCAATCCTGCAGCCTGCAGCGCAGTTTACCTTGCCAATTATAAGCTTTGATTTGCACATGTGCTTATAAAATGACTTGTTAATTGCATTACTCATTTTTCGAGATAATACTAATGCGCAAAACCAAAAGGAAGTCTGGAATGCTACGAAAATTGACACGTTTAAGAACTGCTATAAATCTGATCTGCGCTGGCGTAATATACTTGTACCTTTGTACTTTGCATGTATCCATAATTCCTATGTCCGGTGGTAACGAGTCGGAGAATAGTAGAGTAACCTTCGTACATAGTTTTAAAAAGTCGCACGTGGCTTAAGCATGTTCTAAACACGGAAAACAATAGTTTTAAACATGTAGATAGATGTCTGCTTATTTTCCTTGTTATGTCAGTAAATGCCCAATGTCGTGCTAAAACATAATTTACGTGTAAACAAGACTTTAAACTGAACACGAGCAAGTAATTAAAAACACAGAAATTTGTTGTTGCTACTGTTGAAGTAGTAACCCCGTTTTGCAATGCGCGATTTCGTAATATGCTTAGCATGTGAATACACGTGGCAAATTAATTGGTAAGTCAATCGGTCAAAGCGCAACTTTTGTACCTATATATCGAAGGTTCCAGATTATGGAATCCATGCATTATGCAAATAAGCATACAAATAAAATGGCATCAAAATAAAGTAGCAGTGGCTGAAGCTATTAAAGCAAACTGAATATAATAATAAGCTGAACTGCAAACTAAATAGTAGCCTGGCTTCTTTAACATTACATTATATCAGGGTAAATGTCTTCATAATATGTCATATTTATAGATTGCATGCAAAAACCCCATGGTTCAATTTCTAGGTGAAGCCAAGGCCGGACGAGATATAATTCCTACAATTAGGGTAAATCTTATATTTTTGAAACTCGGCACTAGGTATTTCATACATGACATTTCCTGTTTTTGTGTTTTTCTTTTAAACAAATGTTTGCGCTTTAGATATTCCACAAACATTCTCATGACTGACAGTAAATTATTTCAAGCTTCTACAATCGAGGCAAAATGATTGATGAAACCCAAATTATTTCATACAAACTTCATCTTTTCTGTTTCTTTTATCTACCATCATTTCCCATTCGATGGAATTCCACTTTTACAGAGTTAGAACTGGTTTCACAAAAGCGAAAGTGTATTACCTGGAAAGTGCTAATATGGAAGAAGCTTATTGATGCAATCACCCTAAACTTTGTTGCAGTAGTATTTACGTTTTTCCCTCATTCTAGCAAAGAGTTTAGCAGAGTTCAAGCTATAAGTTTTATGACTATAGCGGTATTAGCTTACCTTATGATGTTGGCAATGTGCTTCCTGCAAAACAAATGGAAATTGCTTGTGAATTGGTATAATACAATTTTAAATCTAGAACGATTCCTAATTTCTGCTTATTACCATCAGCCACGAAAAACTGCAATCCAATTGCAAAAAGTTGGAATTGGAACTGCACTTTTGTATCAAGTTGGTGCTGTGGGAACCGGAATTGCACCGATTGTGACAATCGTGCTTTGCTTGACTTTTAATCAAGACGTATTTTATCAGTTGTTTGAGGAATATGTGCTTCCTCATCCATACCAAAGGGAAAGGTGGGAAATAGTTGGCAGTTTTGTAACACGTGCTATTCTTCTCACTCCTGGTATCTGCGAAGGTTTCAGAACAATTGCTGTGGCTGTAATGCTTACTGTTATCCTATTGGATAGCGTAGTTATAATTATGCACATTTTTGAGATAAAGGTTCATAATCTAAAAACTGCTAGGCAGCTGTACTTGCTACTTTGCATACTGTATCAAACGTTCGAAGGATTTGTGCAAACTGGGATTTACATAGGCTTTAACATTCCATTTTGGATTTTAGTGTCTACAATGTGGATTAATGTAAAAGGGATTGGCAAGGTTCCAGTTACCATTTTAGTCAGTAGCTTGATTGCAACAATAGCAATGATTGTTGGCTTGTTGGCTCTCTTACCAAGCTTGGCTAATTTAACAGAGAAGTTAAATAAGTTAGTGATAAGACAGCAGTTGAAAGCCAGATACATGTTTGTTAAACAAAAGCATTGGCAATCAAGGATTTCTGTGAAACAGGCAAATGCTTTGAAGCGTCTTAAGCTTATGTACGGGCCATTTTTAGAGGTATCTGAAGAGTTTGTGGTAGAATATGCGTTGTTGTTGACCCAACGAATATGTGATGCTATTCTTGTTTTCGACTTTAAATAAAGTCTGTCAAAACACTTTAAACAATAAATATCAATATCCTACACTACACAATAAAGCGTACATTTAGTGATAGAATTGAATAGAATAGTTTCGACGTCGCGGACTTCATTGTTGTTCATATGGCTACTAATTGTAATGCATGTATTTATATGTCATGTTATACCAGATTATGTATCCTTATCTGAGCTTGATTAATCAAAAAGATAAGCTAGATAAACCTACGCAAATATATCAATGCTTTGCTATGTACGGTTAATCAATAACCTTAACTTTGTGTGGAATATTAAAATAAAGTCATTTACCCGTAAAAACATTTCTTGAAATTGTATACTTTTGCGTTGCGTCGTAACTTTAAATTTAATTTTTGACTAAGCGCATCCATCCATAAATCTATTTAGGGGATATATTATATGAGCGGATCTCATTTAAATTAAAGTGTGTTGGCGTTCAGCAGAAGAATTAGTTTTCAACAAATCAATTTAAGCGTACTTTGACAATTTTAATTCAGAATTTTATGCCATAACTGACAAATGGGTGGATTATATAAAATCTTACAAAACTAAATTTCGATTGCTTGGCCACACGAATTCTTATGATAAACGTTACTTACTTTTAAGTTACATTCAAATTAAAATGTTTATTAATATCGAGCATTTAGATTTATGGCTTTATATATTATACCTTATAATACATATGATGTGGATATGGATATAAAGATTTTGTTTTATGTTCTAATGTTCTAACGTCATGGCACAATCTGACACTTTATCAGTGTTGGTTATAAAAACGCTTCCAGCAGAGATTACATAGCTTCATATGTAGTTCATAAAGACATACGTAACTACGGTCTTAATTAGGGGTACTGGATATATATATATATATTTTATTGGTCAGTTAAGAAGTACAAAACATACAACCTCACTGAGGCGTTTAACCATATTGATTTTTACGCACAACCAATTTGAATAAATATATTTAATAATAATAAATGATGGTAATTAATTAGAGAAAAAAAAGTAAAATTGTGATTAATACAAAAAAGTTAATTAAATATATACGAAGAGTTGTCGGGGGGAGCCTCACTCCCTAATTCCAAAGCACTCGGCTTTGATCCTCCGTGTGGTACCCAAAGCGTTTCCTCACTGTCTGGTCACTGGCCACCTGGTTATTGGTCGCCTTATCACTGGCCACCTAGTTACTGGTCATCTCGTCGCTGGTCACCTCGTCACTGGTCACCTAGTATTGGTCACCTAGTTGTTGGTCACCCTATCACTGGCCACCTGGTTACTAGTCACTTTGTCCCTGGTCACCTCATCTGGGAGATCCCTAGATCCCCATATCGGTGGAGGCTCATGGAAAGAGCTCACTCGTTCCACTTCCACCCACAAATCACTAAATGGATGGAAGGTGGGAGTCTAGGAGCCGGTTTTGGGGGTGGTGGTGGTGGCAACATCAAGGTCACCTCCTCCTCCCTCCACAACAGCTCCCACTCAACCACATCCACTCATTATCATCCTCACCATCTGGAGGAGAGTACCGAATCCGGACTCTCAACCCCGGTGGTGAAATCCTGGTTAGGTAAGGAACATATGGTAAAAAAAACCGTGTTCCTATTTGACCCTAACCAAATGTGAGTCGACCTGGATGCACACAAAAAATTCCTTGCCAATTCAAGGTTGTGTCCACCACTTTTCGCTCACTAATCACTTCTATTTTAATTAATTTGTCTAGAATTATTAAAAAATAAACTTTTGTAAACTTAGGAAAGCAGACGAGAATGATAATTTAATTTTACTACAATAATAGTCTAAGTTATGTTGACATCAAAATCCTGACCAGCGTACTCCATTACTCCTTAAAACTGAGTTTCACCGTTATAGAGCAGTTTAAGTCTAGTGGGGAGCTGCCCCGGGGGGATCAGGGTGGTTTGGGGTAACCTGGATACCAGAATATTGACCAGCTTGGTTAATTACCCCTGTGGACTGAGTTTCACTTATCTAGCTTAAAAGTTTGTGGAGATATTAAGGATGTTGTATTTTTGCCCTTTTCGCCCCCTAGCGGCTAATGGTGAACAGCTACCGAAAAACGGTTGTCATTTTTGAACTCATTTATAATATCTTTTAATGCTACAGCAGTGGACTCCAGTCAACATGTGAAAGTACTGTGCTCTCAGATAATATACGGATTACTATATACTGGAATATTTGTGCTTGAGATCAAAATACTCTGTCACACATCCTAAGCACAGTCTTACTTTAAACATCTTGCAACTTTAGTAAGATATTCCATTTGTGTTGGCATATACTAAAGCTTAAGCCTGTAAGTATATTTTCGCAATATCCATCACCGACACACATCTTCATATAATTCCACAGTAGCTAAATTTTTGCACGGATGTAACATTTTAAGGTATATTTTCACTTGTAGCATACATAATCCTTAAAAGAATAACATAATGTGTTTGAACGTTATGATGAAGGAAATTCAGATTATGAAATAAAAGTGTAGCTTACGAATCTTTGATCTTAAGGATTTTAACAAAAGTTTGGTGTTTACGTTATTCTTCAGATGTATATTATTCATTATGTATGTTTAAACAAATGCAAAATAAATTAATTTCAATAGCACAGTTTAACTTTTACAAGTCATTTAATTTCGTAAGAATAAATGTCGTTTAATTGAAATCAAAAATAAGAATTGCGTCACTGATTCTTTGCGTGAGTAGAAATATATATTCAGTAAAAAAGCTTTCAGAAATATTAACGAAAGGTCCATACATAACCCTAATTGGTTTAAGGGCATTTGCTTCCTTTACAAGTATTTTTGTTCCTTTACATCGGTTGAATTTCCAGATTACTGTAACACTTTCTTGAAATTTGTTCACAATCCTGGATTGAGTAATTACCAACTTTATAAACGCTGGAAGCGTAGTAGACAGCATAAATCCAAATAAAACCGTGACACCATAGCAACATAGCGTTATACCAATGGGAACCTTTCCAGTGCTCCGAACATCCATCCACATAAAAGCAACTAGTAGCCAGAAAGGCACAGCCCATGTTAAGTAGCAGGTTATTTGCAAAAATGGTTCAAATATTTTATAAAACACTGTACCGTTTAAGTACAATTTTCTCACACTTTCTAACGGAAAACACAATGTATGCAGTATTTTAATGTCAGTAATTATGCTATCCGCTAAAACAACAGAATATAAGAAAATGACGGACAACGTTCGAAAAATTTCAAATATTGGAGGAGCTGACAATAAGGCTCGCAGTACCGGACCTAATATTATTTGCCAACTTGGTCGGTGGTAAGGAGACTCAAACATGTGTTCTTCAAGCACAAAGTAAAACACGTCGTAGTTAAACAGTAAAGCAAAAATTAAATAGAAAAAGGGTAATACTCCTGTGCACATTATTAACAATGGACATAGTATGGAGATTTGGTTTTCTGTTTCCAAAACTTGAAATGATTTGTGGACCATTATTGTTTGGAGATACCGTTCGGAATAAAGCACCTTGTTAAATCCCGATAGAAAGAGCTTTATATTTACAATTACATGACAAATTAGCGCAACAATTAAAACAAATGATGCTGAGTAAGTTATATACGCAGCGAAATGCAACCTTGTAAAATTTGGTGGAGGTGGTAAAAAGTATGTGTACAGAATAATTACGTAGATGGCACAAATTGCAGTCAAAAGCGTACTAAAGGCCATTAAGCTGTATGGAATCCAGACGCGAGTATCTGACAAGAAATGTACCACTGTGTAATTAGGATTCCAATAAAATGGATATGTTGGAAGGTAGAAAAACAAGTGTTTGTGCAACTCAAATGCTAGTTTTTGGTAAGATGAAAGCATTTCTATGCCCCAAACGAATCCCTATTATAGGTAGTGCAGCAAGTTTAAAGCGAAAGTTGCAAATTTGAATTTGAGCTAACTGTAGCTAACTGTAAAATCTATTACAGCTTTCTTAGTTTCAATTTATTTGTATTATAGGTTTAATTTCCAAGTTTCAAATGATTTAATCCATGAGGTAAATTTTTAATTTATTTTTATTTAAAAAACAATTACAACAATGCTCATATATTTCTACATACGTCAACTTTACTTATGTCTTCCGCGTAGCTTGTATAAGTTGCCCTGCATAAGCTGTATAACAAGTGGCGCCAAGAAATATTATGAGAACTTTTTGTCTGCTTTAATATTGATTTTTATTGATTGAGTATATAACTAATACTGTAAAACCAATTACACTATTATTGATATCAAAATTCCATATTAGTGAATGCATATAGGTTTTTATCTTAATTAAAACAGTGGGAATGATTAAACAAAGTTAATACTTTTTAAATTAGTAATACTGTCATACTACTACTTAAAATCTAAAATTAGTATTGCATCAGAAATCCTTTGCGTAAGCAAAAACACATATTCTGTTAAAAAGCTTTCCGAAATAGAAAAGAAGGATCCGTACATAACTTTAATGGGCTTCAGTGCTTTAGCTTCTTTTAACATTATTCTGTTTTTCCAGCATCGATTCTTTTTCCACAATTCTTGCACATTGTGTTGATACTCTTGAACTAATTTCCGCTGATTACTTACCATGTTTACAAATTTTGGCAACAACAGCACTAAACCTATTACTAACGTAACAGTAATTCCATAACTAACAAACCGAATAGCAAAGACAACTTTTCCAGCACCTCGAACATTAACCCACATACATGCTACCAGTAACCAAAAAGGTATAACCCAAGCCACGTAGAAAACAATGCACAAAATGTTTTCAAATGTATTATAAAATACCGTTGCTGTCAAATACCACTTTCTTATTTCTGCAAGTTCCGAAATTCGATTGCTCAAAATCCAAATTTCAATTTGCACGCTATCTGCCAAAATCATAACCAACACAAAAACTATTGCAATGCTACGAAGTGTCTCAAAGCAAACAGGAATCAAAAGAACAATTCGTACTAAAATTGACAAAAATATTTGCCATCGGGGACGTGAGTACGGAGAATCTAAAACGTGTTCTTCTAACAAATAATAGAACACATCAAAATCAAAGAACAAAGAAACACATATCAGAACAAATGGAGCTACTCCAGCAGCCAGCATACACAGAGGGCACACCATGGCTGTATTAGTTCCAGTTTTATACAGTAGAGTTATATCTTCAGGAAAATTACAATATTTAATTATTAAATGACGCTCGTAATACAATATGGTATTATAGGCGCTTAAGAAGTATTCTTTATGTTTTGTTGCATATAAAATCATTGCAATTATTAAAATATAGCAGACTGAGTATGCTACAAAACCAGCTTGATTGATTCTTGTATAACTTGCAGGACTTGGGCGAAAGAATGAGTATAACAGAACAATGTGTATAAAACACAATGTTGTTAGAAACAAGAAAAAGTGCATGAGCCCAAACGGAACCCATTTTCGAAAAGGAGTAAGAAGTTTTAGTTCAGTGTAAGTAGGATTCCAAAGGAGTGGAAATTTGGGAAGATAGAAGAACAAATGGTCCCCTAACCAAAATGCTAATTTGTGAAAGCTAGTAATCATCGTCAAATTGACAACAGTTAACGTCTATAATATAACAACAAGTTTGAGCTCGTAAGTAGTAAGCTCCGGCAGCTTTCATATACTGCGATTCAACTTGACAAATATATGTAACTTATTCTTAGGTACAAGTATATTGACTCTGCATAATAAAACACGATGTGGAATCCATGTTTCTTATACAAGTAAAATATAATTTTTTATATGCAGACGATTGTCTAATTTTTAGTTGCATATAGGTTTGAAAATAATTCATATATAATTGAGTATTTACTTTTACAAAAACATATTTTTCGGTCAAGATTTAATCAATATTGCTATACTGTGGAATCCTATATCTATACAATCAGCAAATAAGCTGTCAATATTGTTTGTTATTTTTTTAACGAGACTAAAATACGTGTACACGTGTACACGTAAACGACTAACTTTTAAATACTAGGCTTAAATTAGAGTATCTTGAACGTTATTATAACTCTTTAAAAAAGACAACTTGCTGTGTCTCACATCACAAAAAGTGTGCAAAAAGCTGCTGTGTGTGCAAAAAGACAAAGCAAAAATGGAGCTTTGACATATCTGCAAACAATGAAACTGTGGGGTTAAAACAGTCATTGCATCATACTATACTTACTATATAACATATTAAAAACAGCATAAGTTACCTACTAAAATGCCTGTACGTTTTGGGTAGCAGCAGTAATTCTGCACAACAAAATAAAAATAAAGTCAAACAAGTAGAAAAACAAAAGCGACAAACATTTCAAATGTCTATACCACTACCATATTAGGGTTTGTAAGGAAAACAGTTATACTTTAGACTAGTTTTGCATAAAATATGGTTCTGGACTATGATTGTTTTAGTTCCAGAAGAAGTAATCGATATATTTTAAAGGTTGCACTTAAATATGACGCAATTCAAAACCCAAATACTTTTATAAGTAATTTCAATGACAATTTTATATTGGTTTGAATATAATCAAAATCAGTATCCAGAAAGATTTTCTATCATTGTTTGTCAACAAATTATGCAAATACTCTTGTATTTACTAAAATATACTAAAACATTAAAAGCTTCCATTTAAGCTAGCAAATTGTTTACAATCCTTCTACTAAATATCAGGTATATGAAATACATATGTTTATCAAAACAAAGAGTAGAAGTTAAATCTTATAGAGCTATTCAAACTCTAAAATAAGAATGGCATCTGATATTCGTAGTGTAAGCAGTAAAGTGAATTCTGTAACAAAGTTTTTGGAAATAGGAAAAAATGGTCCATACATAATCTTAATAGGTTTAAGAGCACTAGCTTGCTTCACAAGTATCTTGGACTGTATGCTTCGATTTCTTAGCCAAATTTGTTGTACACTATTTTGATACTGTTGAACCAGTACTGATTGCAAGTTTACTAAATGTACAAACTTTGGTAATATTAAGACCAGTCCTGTTGCTATTACCACTGTAAATCCATAGCTACAAAATTCAACTATGTAAGCCACTTTTCCAGCACATTTAACATTAACCCACACAGATGCAACTAATAACCAAAATGGCGTACACCAAATGAAATAAATTACTGAGTTAACAAATGCCTCAAATATTTTATATAAAACTGTTGCTCTAAGGTACCATTCTCTAATTTCTGCAAGTTCCAAAACTCGATTTTTTAAAATCCACAAAGCGGATGCAATACTATCTAACAAAATTAACAAATATATAATGATTACTGTAAATGAGCGTACACTTTCGAACATCGAAGGAAACAACAGAATAGTTCTTATAACTGGACTGATTACAATTTGCCAAACAGGACGCGTAAACGGGGATTCTAAGATATACTCTTCTAGTAAATAGTAGAAAGCGTCATAGTCAAAGATAAGAGAAACACTTATTAACACAAAAGGAGCTCCGGCTGCCAACAACATTACTACTGGACACAATTCGGCTGTGTTTGTTCCTGCTTTCAATATTTTTAATATTTTCACTGGTACAGGACAGTACGTTTTCAATAAAATTCTTTCATAATACAGTACAGTGTTATAACCGTGTAGAAATAAATCTTTTTCAAGAAGTCCAAAACTGAAAAATGCCGTAATTACAAGGTAGCCCACAGCGTACGTAATATATATTACTTTATGAATGCGTGTAAACGTTGGTGGACTTGGAATAAAGTACGAGTACAGCACAGCAACGTATGTAGTACATGTTGCGGTCAGAAACATGCAAAATAGCAAAAAACACCAAGGAATCCATTTGTATACTGGAGCTAGGTGTTCAACTTGAGTATACGAAGAATCGAAATGCAAAGGAAACTTAGGAAGGTAGAAAAACAACTGCTTTTCCAGTCGAAACGAAAGTTTATGGTAGTATGTAATCATTTTGAAATTGCTGTTAAATTTCTAAAATATTTTATTTTACGTTTGATGGAGCAAACAAGAAACCAACTGTAGAGCTTTTATTCGTCTGCATGGGTTTACTTCATATTGTATAACCCATTTTAAAAGCGCGTGATTCAATTATAAATACCTATGCTTTATATTGCTCGGTTTCTTGCGCAATCAAAAGTAAATCTAACATTTATATTTTAGTAATAATTTTTCTTAAATATTGTCAACAATTCTAAAAACATGTTTTTAGTCCGCTGGAATAAGACTTTAATATTTGTGGTACAACCCAGATGTCAAAAGTCAGTACGTTTATCATTTTAAGTTCAGTTTGATTTTGTCATGTAAAAAAGTTGACCTCTCGTCTTATGTACAATACTGTAGTACAATTTTTACAACAAATTAAAAGTTCTCTGCTGCATGTTCATGCAATTTTCTTCCTGTTTTTTCTGTTTTGTTTATTACATAAACCAAATTAAAAGCAACCACCAACTACATAATTTTTGAGTTTGGAATGACACGTAATATTAAAAAATATTTGTTGTTTGTGTGTCTATTATATTTTCTATCTATCTTAGTTTAAGAAAACTTATCTTATTTAGGTACGAAGAACAATTGGAGAAAACCCCAATTGTTTTATTGAGTATTTGTTCAAATGGAGTAATTGATAGATTTAATTGCTACATGAATTGAAAAATACACATTACAATGCTGCGTTGTTGATTTATTGAAACATGTCGTATGTAATGAAATTATTGATTGTTATACGCCTCTAAAGTTGAAATAACTTTTTATTAGTGTTTATTTAATCTATTTGCAATGTTATCGTATGCCTATGTATATTTTTGCTCGGACTCATTTTTGTAATTTAAATTTTACAATATTCCCTTTCCAACTTTAATACCTACATACTTCTCATAAATCACCTTTTGTATCTTTCCAAACACACCACACACTGGAAAATTATCGCTTCAAGTACAAAGTAATGTGTGTACTACGCATCCGCTTTAATTTTCCACACAAAACACACACTTTGCCGCACCAGCTAATATCTTTTCAACTTCCTGGTCGTGATCATTTCATTCTCATCTCTTATTTCACTCGTGCATGCATCCATGCTTCCTGCGCTGGTCTTTTATAAAGATATTACCATTTATTATTACTACCACCGCGGCAAAAGCCACAACATTTTTCACAGTATTTTACACAAGGCAAACTTACCATTCAATAATTTACCAAATTTCTATTGTTCTAGCTTACACTCTGAAAGCATTGTCATCCACCCAAAAAGTTTTCCTTATCCTAGCCCAGATTTTATGTCCATTTTCTAACCGTTTTGCTCTGCGTCCTCCTCTACGCTGCTCGTTATTATTACCCGGCACACAGCAAATGTACATGTTTTTCGCTTAGTGTGCTTGCATAAATAATTAGTTCCATGCTTGCTTGCCTACACCATAGCTTACCCAATTCAATGAGCAAACGGTACTTACACATCTTTAGTCTTGCCGTTATTGCCTCACTCTCTTTCTCTCTGCGTCTGATTATTATTACATTACTGCCTCAGAAAACAAAATACGGCGTTTTCATTCAACCAGCACGCTAAACAAAAAATATTATATTGTATAGACATACACATAGACAACAAAGAAAGAGAAATATTAAGCGAGACGAGATTTTGATTGCTTTACCAACAAAACAGCTAGGGTAACCAACTAACCAAGAAATTAATGCAAAACACATTGTAAGCACCGGAGGAGTAATATCGACCCATCTTTTTCATGCCAAACAATTTTTTTCTTCTGTTCATTCATTCATTTGGTTTTACAATTACCACGAGAGAAAAAGCATGGTCGTAACTCCGAGATACACGATCTGTGGTGATTTTTGGCTTCTGCCTCACCTACAATTAAGGGAATGTTCAAACTGAACAAAACTACCAAAATTAAAACGTTCCCAAACATTTCGTTAAACTATCGTCACGTTTAACAAAATAAAGCTAAAACGTTTAAGCTGAACGGCTCCATAATGTATCAATATTTCCCCGAGAAAAATTACTCATCTTCTTTTACAACTTTTCATAAAACTCGTATTATCATTATTCTACCTTACCGTGCCTTATGTTTCTCTGCAGAGAGCCATTAGCCATAACAAATAAACTATTACAGTATATATCCCTTTTCCACTTTTCTCTTTTCAAGCAATATTAAATTGAAATTCATTTTTTACAAGTTCTGTTGTCTAGCTGTCTGTATTTCATTCACGTTTTGTTGTACTCTGTACCGGGACAAGTTTTTTTTGCTACTTCTACGGGACATTTCAAGCTATCGTGCCAATTTGTTCAGTTGCTCAAGCTGAATGAATACCAAGTAGGTTGCCACTAACATATTTTTTCCTTCTCTTGCCGTTGTACAGATTTATATCAGCGACAACTTACAAGTTGAATGGACCAAACGTGGCGTTTTAGTGGAGTAAGTAACGGCGCGTGAGTAGTGTGGCAGTATTAAATGGAGATTTGTCTTTGGTGGTGCATACGTTACGCAGGAAGGAAGCAGTGTGCAGTGCACTAGAGTGTGTGCCCGTATATTTTATTTATTCTGCATCATTATTTTGGTCACCTTCTATCGCTTCTTGTTACAAAAGCTAGTATTTCTTTGAAAAGAGAAAGAAAACGCTAGAGCTATAAAATATTTCTACTTCTTCAAACTGTTATAGGATTCATAAGCTAAAAGAAAAGGTATAATGGCAGGGGACACTGGAGAATTTTCAAAGTCGTTCAACTAAAGTAGCCTTCGTTTCTTTTAAGAAAATGATACTGTTTGCCGGTGCAGTTATGTGAGCAGGGCAGATTTTCTTTGAAAAGAGTCCCAAGAGTTTCTTGTCTCCTTTTTGGGTTGCTCCGTGATGCTTTTATAAGAAATTGTGTAAAAACAAAAGCACCAAAGAATATAAAATTTGAAGAGAAATGTTTTATATTTATATTTACTACAAGACAAAAAACCTCTTTGAGCTAGGTTTCACGTTTGGCGGATAAAAACGTGCAGGGTAGTATTGCAAACGTGATGGTTGCAAATATCACGTTGTTTACTGAAAATACCTGGTAGGAAATTCCACCTACACTTATTACGTGATATTAGCAAAAGTTACTTAAAATCCAAACTTAACATTAGAAAATTTCAAAATCGGCGTCAAAATTTCTCAACGCTACCCATTATTCTAAACCCGGCTCCATTTCCAACCCAAACAGCACTTCTGTTTGCCTCCACGTCTTTCCTCGTTTACCTCCCTGGGGCTCTGTCCCAAGCTTCTCCACACGTACTCCATGTTCCTACCAGCATGATCCTCAATCCTTCTCCCTAAGCTACATCAAAATACCAACAGAAGAACCCAGAAAACTTTTTATATTTATTTTATATTTTATTTACAGCTTACCATTCTTCTTCTTCTTCTCCATATAGCCAATCCATCCATCTCTCTACTTCAAACCCATTCACCCTCTTCTTTTTGTTTTTTGGTGCATTCTTTCACGCCACTTCCGTTTTTCATCTGTACACCCACACCACTACCATATCAATAAAGCAACCTTAGCTTCCATCTCTCTCAAGTCAAAAACCTGAGGATTTTCCCCTCTAAATCTCCACACATTCTCCATTGACTCTCTTTTCTACTGGACTTTTACGCCTTTTTACTCCAAAAAAAAGAATTCCTCCACGGTTGAAAATCCTTGTGCATTTTCTTCATCTCTAAAGATGCACACACACCCAAAATCTTCCAAACAACAACATCAATCGATCAATTTCAAGCCTTTACACACTACCCAGCATTCTCTTCTCCATTCACAAGGTTTTGCCAAAATAGCTGCTTCTCTACTAAGCTATTATTCCTCCACGCTCAATTTCACTCTGGGTGATCCCTCCATCTTTTGTTCTTCCTGTTTCTAAACACTACAACAGCAACATAGCCAGATTTTGCCCGCAATATTTTCTCCTCTTGTTTTCCTCTCTTTTTGTAGATATTTACCCACACAAAAGTAAAACAGAGAGCCAGTTTGCCGTGCTTATAGCTTCCAGGCAAATTTTCCTTTCTTAGTTTCTTAGCAGTTTTGAACGCTCATCTACTTTCAAGTGCTTCTATATTCTCTGTTCTCAATTTCAGATTTATTTCATAAACTGCCTACTCCTTCCACCATCCCACATATAACTGTAATAATAGTCATCATTTCTTTCTCTCAAAATGAAATATTATTATCCTTCCTTCTGTGTAACAATTTATTCTACAAAATATATAAAAACAACAACATATTCATTATCATTATTTATTTACTTTTATATACATTTTTTATAACATATGACGCTCTTCTAAAAACAAAGTGTATAACAGCTTTGCCATAATACAAAAACATCAAACATCATCATTAGTATTTGCTTTGCCCTTTTGCAAAACCAAATTTCGCATCTTCATTTTCTCTCTGAGAGAGAGAGCTCTTCATCATTTCAATTTCTATAAAAGGGAAAACGGGTTAAGTGCTCTGGGAAAGTATATGCTATCTAAACACACAAAAAAACTTCTACTTCCACTATAATAACAATTGCTTTGTTTATTCAACCACACAATACAAAAAGGGAAATGAGCAACGGTATTAATTTCATACCTTTCTGGAAAAACATTCCCATCTGCGTGGAAATAAATATGTGGTTTGTTGATTTAATAATCTCGTCTTGATTTCATTTTGCGTAGTGGAAATAGTTTTTTTTTCTTTAGCAATATATTTCCATGTAAAATATTTCGTTTTCTTCATTCCCCATTTATTTCAGAGTATTTTTTTCTCAATTGTACACTTCATTTGCAAAATTGCACCACAACTCAGTAAAATATCAAATTAGACTTCAAAGTCTTACCAAACCCAGCTTTATCTTCCCTCTCCAGCCCCATTTCTGGCAACTTAGTCCACCGCTCATTTTCCCGATTCTACTCCCATCTCACGTCACTTTCTGCTTTGCATGTGCTTTGAATATATTTCTATTTTCATTTCTCCAGCAGCAGCCAGGCATAACTTCTGTAGTCACAGTCTTTTATACTCCAACACCCTTTCAGAAAATCCAGAAGAAAAAAAACGACGTTAAGCATAAGCTCAAATTCTTCTTGTGCATCTTTCTTCCCCAACTTAAAATTCTTTCTTGTGTCGTGTGCTCCGCTTGCTCCCTCACTTGTTCTCCAAATACCAAAATATTCGTATTCTCTTTTCTCCAGAAGAAGAACAAGCTACCTTAGAGCTCATAGCTTTTTGATCATCCACAAGCACCAGAGCAGCCACCCCAACCAAAAACTTCTCTTTTGGCTGCTCATCATCTCAGTTTCGTTCCGTCTTTCCACCACTCAACATCGCACACCGTTGTCGTTGCTGTGTAGGTTCTCAGCTTATAAGCTCATCTCTTTTTTTCTCTCACAAACGCCGCTTCAGACATTCAGAGAGAAAACATTTTCAATTCAACTCTCGATCAAGCTCATCACAATCCAAACTTGACTCTCGTCTCGTGTCTTTTTTTCCTCAAGTGCGGACTTACATCTTTCACTTCCATTTTCATATTTTTGTCACATTGTATCATCACACGACATATTTTCTGCAAAACCAATAAAAAATATTTTACACAATTTTCTCCTATCAGCTCGTTCCCCGTCTATCTCCCTTGGGAAAATTTGAAAAATTTTGTCAAAATATTTCCCATCTCTAGATTCAGAGTCACACGCATTTTTTTGTGTAGTCAATGAACCGCGAAAATGTATAAAACTTGAGTGATCTCATCACACATCTTTTTATTTTGCTTGCTACCAGCATCATCATACATTCTGACCCATTTTCCTCTGCAGAAGAAATAAAATGTATCGAATTTTTTATTAAATTTAGTTAAACATACGTGTATTCTCTTACTACGTGCAAGAGTGTTTGAGTGTGTGCAAGTTTTTTTTTTGCAAAGAAGAAAATTCGGCGAAAGACAACAGAGCAGATAAAAAACGTGATGAAAGTTTATTGTACTTATTGTATCATCATTTCCAAGTTGACTTGTGAGTGATCTCATCATTGTCTTCAACAAGAAGCCGCGCAAGAAGAAGAAAACGAAACTAGAGAGAGGAAGAAGATATAAACCCAATAAGTATTTATTTGCCTGTCTTCATCTTCTAGCCAAAAAGAAAGAAACAGCCGTGGTATCTCAACACAAAAACCTTATTTATTGTTCTTGCTTCAAAGAACCGCGTTGATCAACGAGTAGGTAAAAAACCCGAATAAAATAATAGACGTTTTGTTATCCCAATTTTTGTTCTCCTTTACCAAAAGTATTTTATGGCTTTCATCTGTTGTTGTATGTGTGTGCCGGATATTGCTATATATCTTGCAAGGTTTATTTTTTTGCAATAGGGGCTTCTCTAGACGATTAGTCTACTTTGCCGTGTTTTATGACTGGATTGTCTGCGGAAAAGAAAAACGGTTATTTAAAATAATTTACGGGTGTGCACTCAGTCAGACAATTTATCAGTAGTTCAGTAGGTTTGTAAGCTTTTAGGAAAATTTATAAAAAAGGGATAATAACAGGTTGTTGCAAAAATAATTTTAAAAGAAGGTGAAAACTGTTGAGTTGTGAAGAAGGTTGGAAATGGTGAGTGACAGGATACACCTGTAAGAAAAAGGGAAATGTGTAACAAATTGAGAATTTTTACCGACAAGAGAATCATTTTGTAGGAGGGAGGTAACCGCTGGGGTGAAATAAAATTGGATTTTTGCACAAGGGGAAATGTAATTATTTAAAACCAGACCGGCGAAAGAAGAATATTTAGTCAATTTTTTTTCAGTCTGCAAGACTTTCACGCCAGTAGGAATATTTTTTAGTGTAAATCTTTTATCGATATTCCTCTGCGCCAGACAATTTGGCTAGAGCTTTAGGTCGTTTGCTTGTTGTGTTATGATCCTGTCATCATTTTCATGTATCAAAATCTTTTCTCTAGAAAAAGTGATCATGATCTTGCCACTTGTTCTTGGTACATGGCTTTTAGGGAAACAAGACTACATAATCATTTTGGCAATTTGTTTTCCTCTCTTAAAAGAAACACTGGCGTGTTACGGAGAAGAAACTTGAAAAAATGTATTTTGTAAGAAAAAAATTTTTGCAAACAGCTTTTGCATCAACACTAAAGTCGTTATCCTCACGTCTATCGCGTTACCAGAGAAACAACATCTTGAACACTAAACAAGAAAAAATTTGTAGTGGCAACAACATCATCATCACTTTTATTGATCCGTTGTGCTTCAACAGAAAAGAAAAAAAATCTTTATAAAAATTTTGCTCAAGTGTGAGTTTGTCTACAATGCAGTTGTATTCTTTCTAAGAAGAAAAAAAAAGATAATACGGTACTTGTAGTAAATAGGAAGAAAAAAATTGATACCGGGACGCATTCAAAAATGTATAGAAAAAATTACGGCGTTGAATGAACACAGTTTTCATTGTACACATTTTTTCAAGCTGAACATAGAAAATTCGCTTATCTTAACGCTTTCAAAGCAAGAAAAGGTAATAAAAAATAAGTTGGTGCGCAGAATGCTTATGATTATGCATGCATGCGTTAGTTAACTATGCATGAGCTTTTCGTAGTGTTTGTAATGGTCGGTCAGACAAAAAAAGAAACGGTGCAAAAAAGGCTGGTAAAGTGTTGCCGGTATATTATTTTACAAAATAAAGTGTAATTTCTTACAATTGTCAGATTTCCTAAGTGTACAAGGTAAACTTGTAGGATAAATTGTTGTTTTGAAATATTTGGTGAAACTTAAAGTTAAACAAAATATTTGTCTTAGAGTTACAAAGTTTACCTTGTAGTGTTAGTACTTCATATAATATTTTTTGTGAAAGAAATGCCGGTGCCAAGTTTTAAATCTCCAAACTTGTTTTTTTGTTATATTCTTTTACAGAATACTTTCCTTTGGCGCTAAAGAAGCTTCAATAAAAACTGGTCAGTATAAATAGAGGTGGTCTAACATAAGCAACTTTTTTCTCAGTGATATCATCATTACCATATCATAATCAAGCTGATCAACATCACCATAATCATCTCATTTTCATATGATTATTGTCCCGGAGCTGTGAAGATTCTTCCCGACTTTTCAAAAAGAAGTTCAAGAGGATTTTCTGGGGCATTGTGTCTATTCTATCTTCCAGGGCATTATCCTATCAAATTAACTAAACTTGGACCTAAATAATCTAAAAAGTTGAAATTAAACTTTTTGAAGAGTATTAACGCCAATATATTCCCCAGTGAAAGAAAGCAGGAGGGCAAGCATTAAAAATTTATTGAGATTGTCACGTATCGGTGACGTTGCGTGTTTGCTGTCAATTATTACTCATCCACTTTCCGAACCAGGTAATAATTTCCTTTTGATAAAGTCCAAATTCGTGAGTGAGTTTAATTTGCAAGAAAAAGGGAAATGATTTGTGCCAAGTGAAATATAAAGTTTTACGAGCAAGATGCTATCAAACTCTTCCGATTATTATTATTATTATGGTGATCACCACCTGAGAAATCATCCGCTTTTGATGATGATGTTGTTCAGCGCCAAGGCAATAAAATAATCGAAAGAGATAATGATCTCATCTCACGGTACTTCTAACAACAACAGCACAAACTCCTGGAGCAACATGAGGAAGAAGATTATGAGTATCACACGGAATATTTTACTCTGGCAGGAATATTATGCGTGGGAGGTGAGCAATCTGATTTACAAGCGGGTTTTCAATCCTTTGGGAAATTATTGCTAGGAGAAGCTGAAAAGAAGAGCAAGAAGATAAAAAAACGTTTCCTAATAAAGCGAGAAACTGTGTGCGTGAGTTGTGCGTTTCCGTGTTTTTTGGTGTTGTCGTAAACCAAAGGAAAAACATTTTTTATTGACGGAAGTCCCGCAGAGAGACTGAGAAATTTCAAATAGCAAAATAATTGCTTAGAAGAAAGGTAAGATTTTGCCAAAATTTAATAAAATTTAGCGAATGATTTAATTTATACATTTAGCTTGGTTTAGAGCTTTAGTTTCAAATATTTTGACTATTGTTCAAACCGGCGTTAAACTTATGCAAATCTACACAGGTGTGATTTAAACCATTTTTATTACCCATAAACCAATCCAGTCCTGTCTTCTCTTCGATTTAAATACCAGGTGTCAGTCTGTTACACTGCGGAAATTTCCCAGCATGGCCAGACAAAAAATGATTTGCATAGAATGACATAAATAGACAGACATGCACCTAGTAAAACCGCGAAGGAGTTTCTAAATTACGACATTATTTTACCATTTCGTTTTGTGGGCCCAACACAACTGCATCGTCGTGTTTTTGCTGTCTCCTGGAGTGAGTTGATGAATCATCCTGAAATCTTGATGATCATCTTCTTTTTTTCTTTGGTATATATACCTACACGCATTGTGTAAGCTTCTTCGTGTGGTGTGTCGTGCGCGGGTTGTTAAACTTGTCCGCCTGTCTCACTTTCTGAAAGAATCTCTGCTTTTTCAGCATACCAGTGAAGCTACATATATTATTTCAAACAGTTTCTTGTTCTGGCTCATCTAAAATACGAGATGTTGCTCATTCAGCTAAATAGCTGGACATGACTTGAAACGGTTACTTTACCAAAAGAACTGCTTTCCTTTTAAAAAGATCAATTGTGTAGAGGACTTCGGGTTAATATTTTATTTAAGAGCTCTTAGTTAGCTGACCTATTGTTTGCCCACTCTTAATTTTGTACAAAATGAAAGCAAGCTGTACCAAGAAAAAGGAAACGGAACTGTTATTGTTCAACTTTTTCTTGTAAAAGTACAAAAGCTGTGTTTTCTTTTGATGCTTGCATGTGTAACTCAATCAGAGAAACATTCCGGTAATAGGGTTAATAATGAAAAATACGCAGGAAAACCTTAGACCTATATGCCTAAACGGATAGAGGGGGCATACTGAAGTTGTATTGTCAAGTAAATGATCCAGCTTAGATTTCAATTAGTGGACAATACTAAATTAAATTTTCATTTGATTCCAAGCTTCATTACTTTTTCCGAAGCTTCTCCCATTTCCAAAGTCATTAGTTATTTAGCCCTGACCTTTTTTCCAGTTTCTATTTCGTCCATTTGCGTTAATGATCTTCGTCTATTGGTCAATGACACAATGCCCTTTTATCCCAAATTTTCATCCAAACATTAACAACGTCTCCTTCAAATCTAAAAATCATCAAGTCTACAAGACATTTATTTCATTGCTATTTAAATACTCATTTTTCAAAAATGCATTCAACCTTGCTTAGACTCAATGCCAAATATTTCCATTTTCACAATAAAAATATTTCATCTTAAAAACTCCATTGTTTGTCTGTTGTACTTTGAATGTTTCACCCACACTTTTACCATTAAATTTTTTTCCGCCCCCACGTAAAGCCCAACTTCTACATAATCATAATCTACATTATTCAAACTTAAGCATTAACATAGAAAATACAAACTTGTGAAAAATGAATGAATATGCATATCTTCATTGTTGCTATTACCATTTTTATTGTTACAAATAAAGCGTTCCACTTCTACAAATCCACTTCTTGTTATCATCAACGTTTTCTGTCAGATCATTTCAAACTCTCTGGAAAGAAAAAAACTCCACTAAACTCAAATTGGATTTGTTCAGCTTGCCAAGTTTTTTTTCTTTTTAGTAAGTAATAAAAATTGACAGGAAAACAAGTCCAGCAAAATATTCTGCCTGTAGTACACAATTTTTTTGTGTGAAATATGAGCTTACATTCTGTGGTATATTTTCTAGTTTGATTTCAAAAATATGCTTTATATATTCCCCTGACGTGAGTGATGATATTGACGGACATTCCCATTTTACCGTAAACACACAAGACTGAACTTTTCTTAACAGTAAAAGAATTTGTGAATGAAATTCAACTTAAACATATTTTGAACTTGAAGGTGTTGAGATGCAGCAGGAGCATCAGAAACGAAAAAAAAAGATGTGTTTTAAAGATGAAGAAAGGTTGGCAGGACAAGTTTGAAGTAACAGCAGGAAAGAATTGAGATTGAGAGGTGTACTCGATCATCCGGAATGTCCAGCAAGACTGGATTGATGAGACACCCGAAGAAAATCTGTATGTTACGTCGTATAAAAGTTTTTTATGAATAGTTTGTTAGGTATAAAAAGGCGTTGGGTTTCAAACTTGAGAATAGAGAGGGGGAAAACGGATCTGTTGCTCTTTTTTGGTGCATATATTTTCTGTGTGTCTGGTTTGGTGGAAGGATTTAGAAAAAAGGATTCATTCAGACGTGTGGAGCAGAAGAGCACTTGAAAAATATAAAACTGTTAGGGACACAATCGGACTTTAAATATTGTGTGGTCAGACCAGAGAGAAGGGAGAAGAAATGCAAGCACAGAGGTTTTTGGATGGACATTGACACGCTAGAAACTGAAGTGAAGTGAGATTGAGTGTATTGGGTATTTAGAGGGATCAAGGTGGATATACACGGAAATTTAAAACGGGGAATCGGGCACGTAAAAAATTCAGGAAATGTATGGTTTTGTGGAAGGAGGAAAGCATATGGTGGTGTTTGCACTGTAAAAGGTTAACGGTCCAAAAATAAAGTTGTAAATTAATTTGGGTAAATTGATTTTTCGTGTTGAAAATGCTTGAGCAAATAGTACAAAAATGGCAACATGTTAGAGGAGGAAAAATATGAAAGTGAGTGTGTTGCTTTGATATGTTTGTGTTTGTCCAAAATAGACAAAATGAACAGACAGGGCGTTATCTAATGTGGAGACAGTTTTTGTCAATGTGGTTCCTGTTTCCTGAATATTCATAAAGGTTGAAAAAGAAAAATTGGTGATTTTGCATGAGTGACTGGGTAAATAATAGTACATTTATTTTATAGGCGAGGTAAGATGTTTTTACGGACAGAAAGAAGTTTGGGTAGAAAGTCCAATTTTTGGAGGAGAAAAATAGCTTCTTTAAGGAAAATTTCTTAGGAAGTTGATAACTAGCTTGTATGGTGAATAGAAAAGTTTGCTGGAAAATGAGTTGATGAGCTATGTAAAGGAATACTTTGGAGTGACAAGGGGAAGCAGGTGAACTGACAAAAGTGACAGTGTAATGTCGCCACAAGAATTTGATTTTTTTCAAAAACTCAAAACTTGTATCTTGTGGTATCAAAAAAAATCTATTGTAAACATCGACGTTTAGAAAGCTTTTTATTGAAAAATTATTTAAATATATGCCACTACGCGAGAATCTAGACCACGTAAATTTTTACAAAGCGTCTATTGATACTGTCAGATAAAAATATTTGGAGCATCGACACAATTAATTGCTTTGCCATGTTTTTGCAAACAAGATTGGCACAATTGTTTAGCAAACGTCAATGGTTCAATTTATTACCGTTCCAATTAAATTTTATTACGTCGATTTTTCAACTAGTGCTGCTAAACTTGCCAAATTTTAATTATTTGCTGAACAAACTGATAATTAGTACATGAACAGAAACACCATTTTTATCCTTAACTAAACAGTTTGGCACCAAATCGAAAGCAATAAAACTAAATAAACCACCGAAACTGATTTCGTTAGAATTTAAATTTTACCTATCAAACAATTTATCTTGTATAATTGCTAAAGCCCAGCGACCTATTCAATAAATTCAAGAATGATTTTCACTTTTTTGTTGCTTTATATCTGATCAACATTGTTTTCACGGATGACTCACAATTTATAAAAACAATAGGTGCTATTAGCTCACTCAACCCAACAATTGACATTTCTCCTTATCTAAAACCATATCCGTAGCAAAATCTTCAATGCCATGCAAAATAAACACATTTTTTTCTATTGTTTTCTCCCTCACCAATTTAAAATGTCACACCAGAGGTGGTAAAGTGATAAAAAACGTTACAACCTTAAAATGTTCGTTTTATTACGTAATGTTCTTCACTTTTACATTTTTTGCTACCTGAACGCATCATCTTTGCATTTATTTCTATACAAGTCAAAAGCGACAAGATGATGTCACAAAAGTCAAAATAGAATGTGTTTTTATCTTATCTCTTCTTTTTGTGTGTGCAAGTTTGCATTGGCCATGTTTCAGTTTGTGATCGAATGTTTGTTTGCTTTTCCTTTATGACCTGTCTTAGAATGTCAAAACTGTTAGGATAGTGCTTTTATTTGATCAAACACTCAAGCACAAATTTTTTATCTATTCTTAGTACGTGGCCTTCTCGTAAAAAATTGTTTGAACCATTAGACAAACCAAAACAACGTTTAATCTTTTTTCCTCCTTCTTTCATTTTACAAGTGTCTGAAACGCATCCTCTTTGCTTTATTTTCAGACACACAAGTTTTTTTATTCTATAAACATTAATCAGCAGGTTTTTTAAACCTGGCAACACACAGAAATAAATTTAATAGGATTTTTTTCTATCTGTTACGCATCATTGAAAAAATGAGTGTTTTATACACACATACACATTTCTCTATATTTGAACTTAAGTGTTAATAAAGTTGTCAACCTTTTTTTGAATTATGTGCATTCATCGCCTGCTTATTCCCTATCAAACATTGTAATCAACGAGACCTACCTACTGAGCATATTTTATTTTTTTCTGATTATGACTAATCTATTTTCTTTAGCTTTGAAATAGTCCAGTTTGATATTGTAAGTTTGAAAAAAAATCTCAATCCAGAAAGCCAGACGGCTGTCTGCTCTTGCAATGAAGATTAGATTTTTTATGAGCAGCACGCAGGTCGTTGGGTTGACTGCTGGGAGATTTAATGAAATCGATATAGATCATCGACACACCTCCAAAGTTGAACTAAAAATATATAAAAAACCCATCAGGTTGCAAGATCAACGTATTTTATCAAAATGTTTTCAATTTGATGTGCTTCAAGCATTCAATGTTAAATGTACTTTACGCGTGTATTTTTTTGTTTCCTCAAGCCTTGTAGTTTTAACCATTCAAAATATTGAAAAAAATTGTTATGTTTTAAAAACTTTGTACATTTTGTACACCGGGGTTTTACATTTTGGCGCGTGCTACTAATTTATTTATTTCAAACCAAGCTGCAAACACTTACATGAAAATGATTGCCTTAAGGTAGAATAAAATGTGTGTTTGAACCCATCCATGAAATAAAAATTAACCCATGTACAAGTTTGCGTAATACCCTTGTGTAAATTACCTTGTATGAAATAACAAGCTCAATAAGCATTTTTTGGTAGAGCAACTTCATCTCCGTTAAAATAATAGTATGTCTGACTATGACAAGTCAATGTTTTCCCCGTTGCTGACAGAAAAGAGGCAGAGTCAAGAGTCAGGTTGAAAGATCAGATGACTTGATAAGATACTGACAATTAGTTGTTTGAAGTGAAATATCAGCCTGTTTGTGACTACTTTTTTGGGCTAGATATTCAGCTAATTAGAATCAATTTCTCTATGGACTTGTGTTATGTCTGATGATAAAATGATAACAGCACATGTAAAAACTTTCTGAGGTTGGTAAGCAAAATCATACAGATTTTATTTGAGTTGCAAACAAACTTGAGCACTTTCTGCTGACAAAGTTTAATATTCTGCTAGACAGTCTACCTTTTTGTACCTACTTGTTATTTTTTGTTGCTGTCTGTCAATTATTGCTTTAGAGAGGTAATACACACGCATAAATATTTCACTCTGGTATCCATTTCCCTTAGAAATGTTTCCCTGGTTTACCCGCTAATAGTTATAATCCTGTTAAATAATTTGCATAGTAACGATCCACCAAAAACATAAAATGAAAGTACGTTTCGTGTATACAACATTGCTGGGCTCCTACACAAAAGGAAATTTTGCCTGGCAGACATTCACAGTCAATTAAAAATTCTGTCACAGTCACAGTCAGACCCACTTTCATACACGGAGTACTAGTACTAAAGGTAGGAAGTACAACTCTCTTGGATATTTCTCTCTGTTGGATAATAATAATCCCATTCCAATTTCATCTCGAAAAATAGTCAGCAGTGGAGTCTACTCAAAAGAAAACCTATTTTCATATCGCGCAGTGTGTAGAAGTAACAAAATTTTGTGCAATATTTGTACCCTACTTGGCAACATCCGAGCTAGAGAAGTAGTGAAGTTCTTCGTGTTAGTTGCCACATCAAAAGCTGGAGAGTTAGCTAATGACAAGCTTCTCTCGTTTTTTCAACCCGAGATTTGTTGGAAATGACATGAGAGAATGTGCCAGAAGGCAGTGTACTTGTCAGTTTCAATAGTTCAAGGGAAAAGCTAGCATAAGTTTTTGCGGTTTGGGTTTTGTTTGTATTGACGCACTTGCATCGGAATCAAAACTGTAAGGTTTACAATTTCAAAAAAATGTTTAGCTAATCAGTATAAAAACTACAAATATCCGAATTTGTTCAAAATATTTAGTTTTTGAATTAAAATCAGCACAAAAAAACGCACATTTTCTTCAATAAAAGTTCTAAGTGGCGTCATAGCGTTTCACCCGTGCAAAAGCACAGCTGGAGCCCTTTCAGCTTTCCGTTTCTATTCATTACCTGGTTTTCTCGTCTAGCCATTTTCTATAGGCACATTATTTACTTGTTTTCTCCCTTTCTGTTTTCCAAACCTTGACTTTTACATGTAAAAACGCAATTCCTTTTCCTCTCTCTACGTTATAGTATGTCTATCCACGTGACAATTTTGTTTTTCTTTCCTGTTTTGACATCCCATTAAACGGCGGAATGACTGGAACACGCACCTGCCATTAAAATTGACACCACCACCAAAGGCGTTTTTTCAACATTACAAATTGGACTTGCACGCCAAACCTAAAAAAAATCTCTACCAATTTACACTAAACGAATACATACTTAGCTAAAACTAGCTTGCACGTTTTTAAAAACTTCCGTACCCAGAAAAAAACTCATGTTATCAGCTAAAAGCTGAAAATATATACGAAAAGAAAAAATGGCTCGTGGCCACAATTAATTTTCACTGACAATCTTGTAGTAATTTGTTTTGTACGACGACGGAGAAGAACAGCCACTCTCTATATTTTTGGCTGGAGTGTTAGCTCCCCATAATAATTATTATTATCCTCTCTACAAGCAGCTAGGTCATCAAGATGAGTGCAGATAATAACAATAAATCTGGCTGAATTGCATCCATTTTTGGGGCTTTTACACCCATCATCAACCATTGCACCTTTTACAAAACCAGCTTTTGCATCTGGACAAAAATATACATATAGTGCGTAGTCAGCTATAGTAACGCAAACACAAAGCGGAAACATTATTTCCAGTATCCAATATCAGCAAAAACTGCATTGCAGTTTGTTCCTAAAAGCTATCTAATAAAGTTTCCGGGTTTTTTAAAAAATTACTCTCCTTGTGAATGAATCCATGAGGATAATAATAATAGACTGTGGTTTTTTATAGGCTCGTCTAGTGCTTCCAGGCAAAAATGGAAAGTCAGGTGGAATTAGATGAAATCTGAGATAAGTGGTGTTTATCACATTATCACCCGGTAATAAAGTGAAACCAGAAGAAGAAAATGCACTTTTACTTTATGGAGAACAAAATGGGATTGCACCTAGCTCTTGTGTTGTATGTCGTATAATTTTTTTGTGTGTCCCGTAGCGCTACTTGGTCTTTTACAAAAAAAGATGAAAAGGTGCTGAGCATATAAAAAAAGAGAAGGTTTTTGTTGGTTTATTGCGTAATTTTGGCAAAGTGACAGACAAATTACTAAAGACGCATAAAAGCAATATGGATATATGATGCAGTTAACATAAAAATAGTATATTCTTATTTTTTACAGTTCATTCCAAAAATCCGGATTAAAATTATGCGCATAACTATGAAGACTGTTGAGGGAAAACGCAACCAAGTTTTAAATTTGGGGGTTTTATCACCACCGGAAATTTCTACACGGCGACATACTACCACAAATAAAGTTTCCATGGAGTTATCTACATTCCGGAATTTTACGATGAAAGCTCTACTTATACTCGGGCTTATACTTTGGACGGAAGGTGTTTCAGGAGAGCCGTATGGCAGCAGAAGTTACGGAAACAGTTTAGGATCTCAAGGTAAAACATTTTATATTTATTTGGGTAATTAGTAATTATTGCTACCTTTCTACTTTCTACAACAAGCATTCTGGTTTATTGAAAAGACTTGCATATTTTAAACCCATGATCCATTTAATTTATGGCTTTTCAACCTCAAATAAATTTATTCCGGTTAATTGTTTTTTCTTTTCTGGTCTGTTGAAATACGTCGGGGTGATCGATGACAAGCCAGTCTCTGTAGTCAGAGATAATCAAACCAAGTTTAAAAATCTAGGCCACATGGTGCTGTCCGTCTTTCTCTCTGTCCAGCATATAAAATTGTGTAAATGGTGCACTTGTGTGCACCGCCGTAAGCATTGTGCTTGCAAGCTTGAAAAAAAAACGTGTGTCCTTAAAAGGAAATGTATTTTAATTTTTAGAGTCAAGCAAGCACACACACTGCTTTAAAAGGCAAGCCTAAAGCTAAAACGAACGCTTTTTAAAACTGGACAAATATTTTTTACGATGTGGACTAAGCCATAAGAACATATATATTTTAAAAGCTAGCAAGTCAGATTAGGAATGATGATAAGCATGAGCTTGCAGTATTTATTTGATAGTGGACAATTTTTTTCTCCGAAGAGAATGCGTTACACGGCGTTAAATCTTTGGTAATAGATTGTCCACAGGTCAAGGTTGATAATCATTTCTAATGAGATCGTTTATATGCCCTTATCACTAGAATTCTCATCTTCACACTTTGGTGTAATGGTTGGGGTTTAGATAATGAAAACTATTTTTGCTGTGGTCATTGTCAGACCACCAAGCATGTAGGGAACTATGGAGCAAAAATAAAAATAATGAGATATCCCGGGTATGTACATTGAGCATTATGAAAAGTTTTGTGGTGAATGAACGTGCTCCCTTGGGGAGAAAACGGGAAATAAATTTGTTTGAAAGGAAAATGGTAGCTGTGTATGGTGAAGTGCTGGACAGAATAAAAAGTGTAATTACTACAGGGGATCATGTTCTGTGTGGTTTTTTGGTTTTCTGGGTGAAAAAAAGGAAAATTAATGGGTGTCGTAAATTCATTGAGAAAAAATGGGATTTTTTAGGGAAACTAGTAGAGAGAATAGAGTGTGGGATGAATGGTGATGGGGTACAAAATATAAGGGATAATATTGGACAGTGATCTAGTGTCCGGCAGCGGAATGAGTCAAGTAGCAAATGTATATTTTCAGGTAGGAGGGAATTGGTATTAGCAGAAATTTTTAATTTTGTCCAGAAAAACAAGAAAAAGTTGGTAATGATGATGATAGAGAAAAGAGAAAAATAGTTGGTAAATTTAATCTGACGTGATGTAATTATTTTTAAGTGGTGGCGTGGTTTTACACTGACTTTGAAAATGAAAAATGTCACGTGCTTAAAAAAAGAAATTTGTATTTTGAATAGGAATGAAAGCCAAACAAACAGTAGTTTACTTTGGTGCGTCTGTGTTGTAAGCTTGCTTTAAGTCGCATTTGTTCATTACTTCGATGCGTTTATTGTAAACGTCGTCGCTTTTGGTTTGAATGATTTGGTATAGTTTCATGTATTGCTTGCCTTTATGTGGTTCTGAATATGACTAAATGTTTTGATATCAAACGCCGACAAATTCAAGTGTTTGGGGTGGATATCAAGTTTACTGATCACCCATGAGCTCATCAATAATCATTTTTTGCAAACAGTACTTCATATTGGATTAGCTTGGAACGGTGCTCAGATGCAATCTATCGCAATTCGTATCAATGCAAGTCATTGTGTATCATATTCAATTCTGATTAGTAAATTGACAAAGTTTTTCAAACATTTCAAGTATTGGCTTTAATGACATTAATTAACCAAGAATTTATTAAATTAATCAAAACTGCTAGTCGACATGATTCATTCATTGCCGTTTTTTATTTGCTTTGTAATTCTTGTTAAAGAAAACTGAAACTTGTGTGTTGTGTGCAATGCTATACATGGACATGGAGCGATTCATAGATTGATGCAAATACGATAAAAATTTTAAATTCAATTCATATCTGAGCTTTAATTATGTAATCTAGAATTCAACATGAACACAAAATTTTACTGTGCCTCTTGTAAGATTTTCTTGGCTCCCGACATTCCATGCTGCTCCATAACTTCAATTAGCTTTTCATACGCATTGTTTCCTTTGGACTGCACAATCTCGTAGAACTTGAGTAATTTAGTGGTAGTATCCGGCTCACTTGCCTAAAAGTTTAAATAAAGTTTTAAAAACTTAATTTATCTATATAAAAGAATTGAGTACTAGTTTAGAAATTATTACCAGCTCGCACAAGTCATTAACATCTAGTAACTGTTTGGATACTAGGTTAGATAACACCGGCGCAGAGAGAAATGTGCACTCGATTAGTGCATTTAGATTTGCCCCAATATGCTCACACTGCCAGTCCAGCATCTTGTCTATAATTTTAAGCAGGTTTTATACGTGAAATAAAAAGTTCACCCAAATAGTTAATCTTGTTTGTTTACCTTCAGAATTATTTCCAGTTTTGTTTGAGAAATCTGCATTTTGGGTGGGTCTAAATAAATTGAATTTGTGTTTTAAAAACGTTTAAAGTCATCTAATTGTATTCATTAAACTAATTACTGTTCGATTGGTTCCTGTCCATTCTGTAAAATCCTTGCTGGTCCCGTTTGACAAACACTCTTTAGAACATCAATTAGCTGCTCATAGGCAGAATCAGTTTTGGTTTGAATTAAAGCATAGAATCTGAATGTTTTTTCTGCGTGGCCTTGAATGTTTTTTCTGCGTGGCCTTGAATGCTTTCCTATAACCGTCAACGTGAAGTATGATATTTTAACACTTACAATCATGCAATTTGTATGTAACGTACTATTAAAAATATTTTTTAAAACCTACCAGCTCCTGAATATCCCAATTAGTCAAAATAGTGCGACCCATTAGATAAGAAAGTAGCACTGCATTAATATTAGTTGAATTGACCAACATGTCCAGGTTTTTTCGAATGTGTTCTTTTCGCCAGTTTTTCATTGGTATTTCTTCTGATTTCTCAGATGGTTCATTTGACACCGATTTTGTTTCTGTTCCTTCTAATAAGGCAGCCGCTCCAGTTTGCCCACAATTTTTTAATGCCTCTATTAGTTTTTCGAAGGTACCACCAGCTCTGGTCTGTAAAACTTGGTAGAGCATACGCACTTTTTCTCCTGGGTGATTCGTCGACTCCTATAAATTGTGAGCTGTTAATTGTTGTAAGAATATGAGAAATGCATATAAAAAGTTGTCAATATTACCAGATCCCAAACGTCCATTTGTGATAGTACATTGTCTGCTTGCAGTTTGGCTAATAAGTGCACGTTTACATTTGTGATTCTCACTAGTTCGGGAAATTTGTTGCAAATTATTTGTCTCTGCCAGTTCTCCATTTTACTAGATAATTGAGCTAATAATCACAGTTTCAAAAATTCGATTAAAGTAATATATTAAGACGAAGAAAGAATTAAACAAAAAAATTACTGAGCTTCCAGAAAGCGACTGACAAAACATTTACAATCACGGTGATATTTTTATTGGAAAATGTTTCATTTTATTCTTTGGAAAATCTGTCAACCTGGTATGCAAAATATTCTTATATCACTTGATTGTCATTTTCAAGCATTGTAACGATGATGTAAAAATTTGTCTGGCCTTGGCTTATCTGTTATTAGGTATGAATGATATTCGCATGAGATCACGAATTTGTTGATAACAATATGGGAGAAACCACTCACACGTTGATTACGTAAGCTTAATGTTGGTCATCGCACATATTGATCAGTAATAGCCAATTCTACATTGGAAATCAGTGATGGCTAAGCATGATACTTGAAAGTTGATGACGTGATGGAAATAAATATTTTTTAAATATGTTAAAGTTGAAAAGAAGATGAGGTAGGTTCGTCACCTTTTTGTAGATGTTTGCAATAAATACTTTGGTTTCATTAATTACATGTTTGTTACTTCAAATATTTAGGATGACTCAATTTGTTTATTTTATGCTAGCGACAACGTTATTTCTTTATATTTTTTATAATATTTAAATACCAAGTTTGTGAAGTGTGATTTCAACCAAGTCATTAGTATGAAAAAAGTTTGTTGGCATATTTTTAACATTTTTCAATTTTTCATGCGTGCACGGATATACAGCTGGAGATGTATAGATTAGCAACCGGAGATAGGATATGAATGAGGTGCTTAAAATTTATAATTAACTCACATTAAGCCAATATAATGCTATCAATGCTGAATTTGGAAAATTAGCAGTTTCAAAAATACATGGAATGAAGAAGTTATGTTCGATTTATGTTTTTATTAAACTTAACGTTGATACATGTTTGGCTTATACATAATATTGTGAATGTCTACAAGACTTTAAAACGTTTACTGTGCTTCTTGCAAAATTGTCATTGCTCCCGACATACCGTGCTGTTCCAATACTTCAATCAGTTTCTCATATGCATTGTTTCCTTTGGTTTGCACCATTTTGTAAAACTTGAGCAATTTAGTATTGCTATCCGACTCTGCTGCCTAATCATGGATTAAAAATGAGCAAAATTTGGTTAATAAAGTTATCTCGAATGCAATTGGATACTGATTTTAACTCCTACCAGTTCACATAAGTCGTCAATATTTAGTATGTTTCTGTCCACTGAGCTTGATAGTAAGGGTGCAGAAAGGATTGTGCACTCAATTAGCTCATTTAGATTCGCTCCAATATGTTCACATTGCCAGTCGAGCATTTTATCTGTAATTTAAATTACTTTTAAGTGAACAGAACAAATTTATAAATTCTATAGATCATTTGAATTACCTTCAGCAACATTGGAAGATTTTTTGGTTTTATCGGGATTGTCAGTTGATCTAAATAATGGCAAAAAATTAAAAACTTTACAGAAACCCATGCATTGATATTTTATAAAACACATAAAACATATTATTACTGCTGCGTTGGTTCCTCTCCTTCCTTTAAAATACTAGCAGCTCTCGTCTGCAGAACTTCCTGTAAAGCAATAATTAATTGCTCATAGGCAGTATCAGTTTTGGTTCGAATCAAAGAATAAAACTTGAAAGTTTTTTCTGATTGGCTTTGTGTAGAATTCTATAGAATAAACTCATGTTAAATTGACTACTATTGTATATCATCTAACAATGTCGTTTTAAAATCTTTGTCTACCAGTTCGTCGACTTCCCAGCGAGTCAAAATACCCTTGGTCTCTAGGCGAGCCAGAAACGTAGCGTTTATAACCGTGCAATTCACCAACTTGTCCAAGTTTTTTACTATATGGTTCTTCTGCCTGTCTGTCATTGGGCTTTCACCTGATGTACTGCGACTTAGCACAGCCGCAGCTCCAGTTTGGCCGCAACTTTGAAGTGCTTCTATTAATTTTTCATATGCATCTATTCTGCACATCAGCATTGAGTACAATTTTCTTGCTTTGGCTCCTTGGTGTCTTTCCGTATCCTAAAAGTAGTAAACTGTATTAGCAATTTTGTAAATTTCTTTTTTTGCAAACATCTATACTTTACCAGCTCGTCTGCCTCAACGTGTGCCAGTGTGCCTTTAGCTTGCAGTGTAGATATTAGATGTGAATTAACAGTTGTGATTTCTGTTAAAACTCGTAAATTTTCTTGGATATGGTTAATTTGTGTACGTTCCATTTTGTGGCAAATAAATGCTTTACTGGTACCAATTTAAGTTGTGTATTATGTTTGGTTTGTATGCAAAAAGAGCTCGTTTGCAGTTGAGTTGCTGACAAGGTACTGACATAAATTCAAAATCTATACATAACATTTTATTTAAATTCAAACAACACGAAACACGTTACACGCTCATTTACTCCATTAAAAATTGATGTTTTGCATAGGCATTAATTATATCATTCGGATGTTGCTACCAATTGCTGTACAAGGTACAAAAACATGTCAAGTTATCTGGTAATCATTCGGCTTCAAATTCAATGCCGAATGCAGTGTAAAGTATTTTGATAAAAGTGTGAGATCACGCACTTATCATGCAGGTGTCTTTCTCTTTGTAGTATTGATGAATACAGGGGTATAACAAGCAGTACATTAGATGTGGTCACTACATGAACCATTTATATTTACAATGGAAATTATATTTATTAAGTGAAACTCATATCAGGACATGCTAACAACTATGGTTACTATTATAGTGGTTGATGACGTGATGATATTAAGTAGTGAGATTAAGAAGTTATACAATTTGCTAAAAGTGAGCAGGATGTGACGTTAGATTTGATGTGTAATGCTTTTCAGAAAAATTGAATTAGTTTCGGGTAACTGACTTTTGACTGTCGGGGAAGCGGAACGTAAACTGCATTTCACCAATTCATTCAAATTCATTGTGATATGCTGACGCTACCGTTTCAGCATTCCTTCTGAAAATTTGAAACTAATTTTAAACTTTTTAAATTCAAGTGCAAATTACTTTATGCGTGCTTTAAGCCTTGTTAGTTATTATACCTTGAAAATTGGTGGCACTTTCACTCATGGATTCTGGCACAATCTTTTCTGGGGATATAAAAAGTATGTATTAAGAAATGCTCAATCAAATCCCACTGAATTACCAGTTTCCAGATATCCGATTGTAAAAGTAGCGCTTCTACTCCTAGTCTATGCAAAAATATGAACAAAAATTTCAATTTGCACACAATAGAAAATATCGGAACATTTTTTCAGGGCATAGCGGGGTTGCCAGCACTTATTGAAAATGCGTTGAGCTGCTTTCGAAAACATTTTTTGGTATGAGATTTTAACACAGTTCTATCATGAAAAAGTTAGAGATGTACATACTAGCAACCAAAGATAGGATGAGTCATGAGTTTTTTTATAATACAAAGTTATTTGGTCACACACAATTAAGAATTAAGGAAATCAACAATTTCAGAAATGGAATGGGAGACAAGTTATTTGTGATTTTGTCTTTTATTTACCTTGTTTAATTTATACATAATATTGTGCACTTCTACAAAACAAGTAGGTTTTATTTAAAAGGCTTACTGCGCTTCTTGCAAAATTGTCATTGCTCCTGACATCCCATGTTGTTCCAATACTTTAATCAGTTTTTCATATGCATTGTGTCCTTTGGCTTGCACCATTTCGTAAAACCTGAGCAATTTAGTATTGTTCTCCGGCTCCGCTGCCTAATCATAGATTTCATATAAGCAAAGTTTATAATAAAATAGATTTGTAACTCTATTTGTAAGATTTGTATCTTACCAGTTCACATAAGTCGTCAACACTTAGTATGTTTTTGGCCACTGAGCTTGATAGTAACGGCGCAGAGATAATTGTGCACTCAATAAGCTCATTTAAGCTCGCTACAATATGTTCACGTTGCCTGTCGAGCATTTTATCTGTAATTTAAATTATGTACACTGAAATATTCAGAACGACCTTAGAAATCACTTAGATTAATTGTATTACCTTCAGCAACACTGGAAGATATCTTGGTTTCCTCAGCAGTGTCACATGATCTGAAGAACATAAAAAATGCTTTAAAAACTACTTATGCATTGAAATTGCATATCATAAAAAATATATTTACAGTTGCGCTGCTTTCTCTCCTTCCTTCAAAATCATAGCAGCACCCGCTTGGTAATCTTCCTGTAAAGCTCTAATTAATTGCTCGTAAGCAGTATCAGTTTTGGTTCGAATCAGAGATGGCTAAACCCGCGGGTTTCCACATTAAAACCCGCCGGGTTGGGTTTAAATGGGTAATAACGGGTTTTTGGGTTTTAACGGGCATTAATGGGCATTAACGGGTTTTATTTTATTATACATGCATGTATATGGGGCCATAGAAAATGGCGCCATTTATGGGTTTAAATTTAACATGGGGCTTTATTATTGCCCAAAAAACCCAGGCCAGCCAGGTGCCGGGTGGGGGCGTTAAAACCCGGGCAAAAACGGGCTACCCGGCCTAGATTTTAACCCGCGAGCCATCTCTGGTTCGAATCAAAGTATAAAACTTGAAAGCTTTTTCTGATTGGCTTTGTACAGATTTCTATAAATTAAAACACGCCAAATTTATTGCTTTAGAGCTACTGCTTTAACTAAGCCATTATAAAATCATTAAACTTTAATTACCAGGTCGTCGACTTCCCAGTGAGTCAAAATACCCTGATTCTGAAGCTTAGCTAGCAACGAATTCGTCATAATCGTACAACTAACTAACTTGTCCAAGTTTTTCACTATATGGTTTTTCTGTCTGTCTGTCATTGGGCTTTCACCTGACGTACTGCGACTCAGCAAAGCAGCAGCTCCAGTTTGGCCGCAGCTTCGAAGCGCTTCTATTAAAATTTCATATGAACCCATTTGTGACCTCAAAATTGAGTACAATTTTAAAGCTTTTTGTCCTTGGTGTCTTTCCGTGTCCTACAAAATAGTAAAACTTAATATAAATTCTGTTAATTTATATTTTACAAATATTTCAAACTTACCAGCTCCCATGTATACGTTTGACTCCATACGCCTTTGGCTTGCAGGGTAGATAGCAGGTTAGCATTCACAGTTGTGAGTTCTGCTAATGTTGGTAAATTTCTTATAATGTGATCCATTTGCGAGTATTCCATTTTGTGGTTAATTAATAAATGCTATTACAAGCACCAAAGTTAGAGAAAGTTGTAATTATGCTGGATTTGTATGCAGAAAGAAATTAGTTTGTAGCTGCAGTACGGCTGCTGGAAAGATACTAATATAAATGCTCAAACTTCAACTTTTCATATTTAAATCTAACCATTACATTTATTCACTCCATTGAAAATTGGTATTTCATATAAACATTATATCATTCGGATGTTGCTGTCAATTAGTGTACAAGATACAAACACATGTTAAGTTATCTGGTAATCATACTTCTTCAAATGCAATGCCGAACCCAGTGCAAAGTATTTTGATAAAAGTGTGAGATCACGCACTTGTCATGCAGGTGTCCCTTTCTGTGTAGTATTAATGAATACATGAGTATAACAAACAGTACATTGAATGTGGCCGCTACATGAAACAAAAATGTTACAATGACAAATATATTTATTAAGTGAAATTCATATCAGGGCATGTTAACTACTATGGTTACTATTATACTGGTTGATGACGTGATGATACTAAGTGGTGAGATTAAGAATTTGTACAATTTGCGAAAAGTGAGCAGGATGTGACGTTAGATTTGATATTATGTAATGCTTTTCAGAAAAGTGAATTAGTTTCGGGTAATTGACTTTTGACTGTCAGGGTCCAGGGAAGGGGAACGAAAAGTGCATTTCACCAGTCCATTCAAATTCATTGTCATATGCATACGCTATCAATTCAGCATTCCTTCTGAAAATTTGAAACAAAACTAAGGGTTTTTAAATTCAAGTGCAAATACTTTATGCGTGCCTTGTTAGCTATTACCTTGAAAATTGATGGCACTTTCACTCATGGTTTCTAGCACAATGTTTTCTAGGGATATAAAAAGTATGTATTAAGAAATGCTTAATCAATTCCCACTTAATTGCCAGTTTCTAGATATCCGATTGTAAAAGTAGCGCTTCTACTCCTAGTCTATGCAAAAATATGAACAAAAATTTCAATTTGTCCACAATAGATGCTGAGCTGCTTTCACTCAAAATTTGCAATTGTGTTTCTTAATTTATTTGTAGCCACTCAAACGATATAATTGCAAAAACAGCTACTATTATTTGTATGCCATTAACTACCTTTGTACCAGCTACCCTGTATTTGTCAGTAGTTATGATATCATCGATTATGTTTAAAAGCATATCCTTCAATCAACTTCACATGAGCTTTTAAAATCAGAGTGACAATAGGTTGTAAGTTCACAATTTAAATGACTTGCATTATCCTATTTGCAACTTTGTCAATCATTTGAATAATATGCTTCTGCAGGCCATTTCAAAGACTGACTTATGACAATGTTGTTTATTAATAAAATCCCATATTTGGAAACAGTGATGACGTCAGTTTGTATCATGCAGCTACGTGACTTATGTTTACGGTTTGATGAAATGAGACTGGATAAGGTATGCAGGAAATGATGTAAGCTTTTGTCTGATAAGAAGAGTTTTTAGTTTTAACCGTACCTGGTTCTGTTTGGTACTCTGTATTGTGGAGAAACATGGAGAAAATTTGAATGCAACAATACAATGTTTGTATTCATGCTAGAATTTATTTGTTCATCAGGTTTATTCTAAAACTTTTTAGCTTTTCTTAATAAAGCGCTTGCTCCTGATTGACATGTTTTATCAAAAGCAGTAATTAACACTTCATAAGCATTTATATGTGGTTTTTCCTTGACAATGTGGTAAAACTTGAGATTCTTCATTCCCACGTTCCTTTCAGCATCCTACATGAATTATTTTAAATAATTAATTTTATTCAGATCTAGATACTTCTGGAATGAAAATGGAGCAATATTATAATTTTTAAATGACAAACTTACCAATTCCCAAACATCCTTTGCCTCTAGCAACTTCTGTGCTGTGAGTATTGCCAACACGTACGCATTTAAGTACGTGCATTCTACAAGAGCATCTAGATTATTTAAAATGTGCTGTTTTTGCCAAGATTCCATGGCTTGTAAATTGAGAGTGAGTATTGGCTCAGAAACTGAAAATATAAAATATTAAAACTGCAAACTGGTTCAGATCTCTGCAAGTATCAGAATGTGACATGATTAAAATTCTGTGCAGATTATATATCGAACTGAATTTACAAAATACAACTCACTTGCATCCGTTCTGCTTTAAAGCATATAGACCTTGTCCAATGCATGATAACTATGACGCCAGTGTCTGTCTTATGACAAATAAAAAAATCAGTCAGCATTCAACGGCATACTAGGTACTTTTACTGATTATGGAAATACCAAGTACTTCACATATTTGACCAGTTACTCAGCCTTATTAATATAAATTGGGACACAATTTATTGCAACTATTACAACTATGTATAATGAAAAAATATTTGTGTGGTTGATTGGTAATAAAACACACAAAAGAAAATAATCGCTTCTATGAAAATTTCGTTTTTACAGATGCAATTGAGGAGCACGATCTTCTTCAGGCAATTCGTGTGCCGTTTGATGATCCCCGCACCCAATATTTTGAGGGAGGTTTGGATGGATTTCCCGCGTATGGAATGAGAGAGGGTGCCGATATAAAAAGTCATTACAGGTATTAATATATAAATATTTCAATTTTATTACAAGTCAGGATAGATTGCACACAGAAATAATTTTGTTGAATTTTTGCATAGGCTATTTCTACCAGACCGACTTTACAGGGACTTTGCTTTGCTAGCAACAGTAAAGCCCGACAGAAGAGAACCTTCTTTTCTCTTTGCCGTTGTGAATCCACTGGATACCATTGTTCAATTTGGACTAAAGGTAAGATGCTCAGTCTGCTAAACTTTCTTGCAAAAACTTGTACCTAGGGAGGGTTTTCTTAAAGAGATGCAAACGCCACCTGGAATTGTAGAATCTTAACACTAAGCTGCCTTTCTGTTTTCACCGTTCTGGTCTTTGTTCAGCAGAGAAAGTAGTGGAAGTATGGTGTGCTCAAAACCGATGGCGCTGCGGTAGTACTAACAATGACTAAAGTTGATGCTGCTTCTTTTTGCTTTTTCTTTAGATCTCACCAAGTCTGACTTCATCTCATCACATGATCTCACTTTTGTACACGGACGTTAGCAGTCACTTGGTTACACAGACATTGGCCACTTTTGAAGTGCCGTTGATGACCCGGAAATGGAATAGGTTTGCACTGAAGGTATAACTTAATCACTTATAATTCTTTGTTATATTTTTATTATTGAGATACGGATACTACATTTTATTCTGTTCTTTCAGGTTATTGGAGATAATGTAACACTGTTTCTAAACTGCCGAGAACACAGTTCCCAAATTGCAATGCGAAATCCGAAAGAACTTTCCTTTGACTCAGCTTCAACTTTATATATTGGACAAGCTGGACCGATTTTGAAAGGAAATTTTCAGGTAGGATACACTTATCTGTATTAAATTAAATGACATATTGACACTTTAATCATCCAACCAATCAACTCTCCAAACTATTTAGGAAATACGCACAAAACAACTGCAATTTTTTACTTTTAAAATAATAATCTACAAAATAACAAAATTCAAGGATTAATGATTTCAAAGGTCATTATGAAGGCTACAAACTCAATTTTGTTACAAAACTTGCAAGCATTCAGTAAATTAAGTAACGTTTCTCAAAAACAAGCACACATCAATCGTATTTTTAATCGATTGATCCAAATATCTCGCTTTGGAAACCTTTTTCACTACGCCCATAGTTCCACAATAGAATCTAATGGGTTGTAAAGCATTCAAACATTTTATAGTAATTCGTTTTTGTATTCTTGATCTACGCAAACAAATCAAAACTGTTTGTTTCCACCGTTTTAACAAATTCCTACTCTCTTCGTAACATAAAGATGCACGAGATATTGCCAATTGCAAACCCATAACTGCAATAAAAAGTGTAGCTGGCACTATCCAGTACACCATCCAAGGCAAAAACTCTCTGCCAATAAGGCACAAGGTACCAAAAATAACCACTATTAAGTAGCCAAAGCTAAACGCAAACGCGAGTAAACTGGCTGTTGCGTTTTGCGATAAACTGTGCACACTCGCGTAAAATTTAGGGTATTCTGAAATACTTTGATCAAGATTATGTTGCGGGAGGGACTGAAAACACTCAATGATTTTCTTTGTTTCGTCAATCGCCGATAAAAGAATTACAGCCAACAGTCTAATTATTCGAGAAGCTTCTAATGATATAAGCAAATTCAGAAAAGATGCAGTTATTGCTGCTAACGTTTTAACTACTGAACTTGAAATACTTGTTAAATATATTAATCTTCTTAATGCTAATGTAAACGGCCCCACTCGGGTTTTAATTAAACCTAACCATATTGCCCATGGCATAATTGAAAGTACAACTGTAATACCGTAGCAAATAATTCCTACAATATTCACATCGCTTTTTAATTTCGAACGTTGTACTAAATTAGACCATTCCGGAAACTTTAGCAATTGATCAAAATAATCAGCAATTTCGGATTTCTTTTGATAAAGTTGGTAATTGAAAGAAAGGCAAACTAAACAATACATATATTGAGCCACAGTCACTATTACATGTCGAGGAGTATAACTACCAGGCACTTGAAATGCGGTGAAAATAATGTAAAGACTACAACCGTTCCATAAAACAAGCACCATTAAAATTTGGAAAACTTTCCATGCTCGTGTATTTTCTTTTGGAGTGAGGTTAAAATTTTCACAAAATGTATCCCAGTACAGGGGACATTTTGGGTAGGGCCCCCAACGACAAACTTGCTCATTTAGTTTTAGCGAGTTTAAAATCAATTTTGACATGTTGATAAGTCGCAGCTACGAAAGCACGACATAGTCTCTAAAAAGTGCAAAACCATTCTATTGATATAAAAATCAAAAGCTTATGAAAAACTTTCAATGTGTTTTTCCATAAAACCTTAAGTATACCTTCAACATGTAATTTATATAATTTTTGTAGTTTCAAAACTCAACCCACATATATTACTTTTAAGTAAAAATTGGTGGACGATTTGAAATGATGCTTTAATATGTGTTGTTACAACGATATAAAACGTTTATTTCAAAATTGGACTGTAATTCACAAAAATATAAAATTATCAATCGACAATAACAGTTTCCAAAGCCAAAGCTAAATTAGCCCATGTCACAAATTAAACTTCAAATATCCCTTGAGTTACTTCAATTTAACTATTCAAATGTATTAGTATTTTCCAAACTCTTTTCCAATTTGACAAACATTTCTCCATACCTATTAAACTTTATTTGCCAAAATTCAAACTATTTTTCTCCACGTCACGTACCATTTCAATAGGTCCGATTCTTCCCTTTGCCAAAAATCATTTTTATTCACAACTTTATATATATCTATCCCCGCACGCACTCACACACCCACACACATTTCACATTACTTTTTTTCTCCCTGGCGTCACATTGCTGCTGCAACGCCGTAGCACACTTACACACACCAAATATGTCAAAGTCTCACGCACGTGTTCCCAGCCAACAGCAGAAGCTCAACATCA
>JAIQCH010000044.1:0-50000 GCA_029691765.1 Entomobrya proxima
GGTTTGCCAAAGCACAAATTGTATAACCTGGAACCTAGTCGAAGTTATGCAAAATTAAAAAGACCTAACAGATGTTTTCTTTTTAGATTTTGCATGGTCTTTTGATTTGCCCACATCAGGACTTGAGAAACGAGTAAAGTTTTACATTTACACATGCCGAATTGCAGTTCCAATTGCTGTAGTTGGCTATGGAATCACGTTATTAGTATCGCCATGCATTCCTGCTCATATTGGATGGCATTTGCTTCCACGATGCACACCTTTCTATCAGCTAACGGTTTCAGCATCGGCGTCTTTTCTTTTAAATTGCATTTTGTTCAGTACATTTGGTTTTGTTTATAGCTCTGGCAATTACAACTGAGGCTATAATATTTACAGCTTTACATTGTCTTTGCTTTGACCGCTATTTAAACTTGCTTGAATCTCGCATGAAAGAAACTCAATCAGATTTACAACGTGTGTTTTTAACATTTCGGGAAATTCAAATTTTGGTAACCTGTTTTAACAACATCCATAAAAACGTTTTGGTCCCCACGATTTGCGCAAGCCACGCGCACGGACATATTATTGCGCTTTATACAATGATCAAGTTCTTTGGTAAGTTGGGATGGATGCTGAAATTTTGTTTGCTGGTAGTAATCATTTTTGTTCCTGTAGGAATTATTGAAATAGATGGGAACTTAAAATCTAAAGTATACGATGTTTCTTGTAGCGTTAAGGAAGTATCCAAAGGTACCAGAATTTATCAAAGACGAAAACTGTTTCGAAAACACGCTCGATCCTGGCCAACTCTCAAAGTATATTTGGGTGATGATAATTACTATGACCGTTTGACGGCTTTGACGTTTCTGGAGTTTTTGATTATGCAAACGATAAGTCTCCTACTTTTGTAATCCTATCGACCACGTCACAGCATAAATATATTATATTATTTAAGTGTATATGCCTTATGGATGGCTTAAGCTAAATATCCATAATTCGTAACGTTAAACAATATGCTATGCATAACATTAGGCAGGTCAAGAAAATTCTTTCACTCCATTTTACTACAGCAATAATTTTCATTAATTTATAAGATTTCTACACTGTATAATTTATAAATAGCAAAACTACCAAGCCGTACTAATGGAATTCTACTGATATATACATAATTGTACGCAATTACAATTGGCAATTACTTTGTTTCCTATACCTGACAAGGCAATTGGCACGTGACGGCCTTGCTGTCCAGTTCATTCAGAGCTTTTTTTCAGTGTCAATTTACATGTCCAAGCAATACCCTGCACGCACTTTGTTCACGTTTTTCTGAACAACATATTTTTATGGTTATTCAATCCTGTACTACGTTTTCAGTTACGGTTTCAGTTCAGGTCAACTTACAGACATTTTCTGCTAGATAGCGACGTTCTAATATTTTTTTTCTCGATGACGTTATCATTTCTACATTTCTGTTTAATTAAATTTTGTTGACGCTTAGCCATAACTTTGATTACCAGTAGAAAATATTTGGTTGAAAAAAACTAATTATTTTATTTCATAAACTCATGACTAATCTTTACACAGAATAATACCTTTCCACCAAATACAATTATTATCCTTTTCCTTTAGCACGACATTGTTTCGTAAACCTAATTTTGGAGAAAACATACTGAAGGTGAACGAACTGGCTTATTTGCTCTCCATTTATTGAACAGTTCATAGTACACTTCTAGTAATTTTGAAACTGGAAAAAAAATCAATTAAATCAAGTACAACAATGTACAATTATACTTACCAACGTTAAGCACAAATTTGTTGAAAAAAATATATTCACAGAAGGTTAATTTGTAAATTAGGAACCAGAATGATATGGTTAGAGAATTATTCGACTGCCGTGGAATATATTGTGTGTTTACTAGTGGCTGGTAAAATGTCCGAAAAAAATCAGCTTAAATAAGAATTCATAAAGAAGTTTGTTAAGTACATAATTTGATCTAAGGTTCGCTTTCCGTTGATTACGTTTTAATTTGCTAGCTAAATATACTGCGACTTTCATGAAAATTAATTAAAATATTTGCATATCTTTTCTTTAAATATAAAAGCAAATAGGGTACCTAATACGCCGTAAACGCATATTTTGACAACAGAATAGCACCAGTTGAGTTTTATATTTTTCTCTGCTAACATGCATAGGCGACAAAACATTTCAATTGTTGAATACTAGTTTAACGTTTGGAAACTCGGTGTACTAGGTGATATGCTTGAACTTTAAAACACAAATTTGTAAACGTTTTCTTTGGAATTGCGCTTTATGTAGAAGTTAGATCATTTAAATAACTTAAACGTTTTTAAAGTGCATACGTTTCTAAATGATGCAAAATGATTTTTAGAGAACGGCGAGTGTTAAAAAAATTAAAAGTTTATGCTAACCTTTCGACCTAGTAGCTCAGGTCCTCTTCAGGGAAATTTCGAACAAGAAGGCACACCAAAATCAATCATCTACATTAATAAATTTTAAATTTACATAAAATCGAAAAAAGTCAACTCCCGAACTTGGACAGGTAGTCACGACTACGTTCCTTCTCCGGTTCCTCTGGGAGTTTCCGTCCTTCGTTGCATTGCAAATGGCGATGCAATCCTTTGTCTTTCGTAAAACTTTGTTATTCTCTTATTTTAATATTCTGGCTTCATCCCACAGTTTTACTCTTGCTTTGTTCAATAAGTTCAGCATATTTACAATTTGATTCCGAATTTAGACAACATCTCTAGTTAGTACTTCCCATTTTTAAGTTAAGTGTCACGCGCTGACGGTGCTAATCTAAAACGTATGCTGAGTTTTGAATAAAAAATACAGAACACGAAACAAAATAAAGCTTTTTATTACAATATTGCTTTTATAAATGAATGTCCTTCACCTTTGCACTAATTGAACAAAGCACCTACTGTATATTTATTTACCGCTCTAATTTTGAAGACTAATCACAATCTCCACCATAAATAAGGTTAGATAAATGTACTTAAATTTTGTTAGAATGCAGTCACAAGATGTAAGATGTAACCAGTCATGCCATTTGTAGGAAATATATTTTCAAGGACTATGTTTCCTACATCTAAGTCTACATGTCTCTTTCAACTCATATGTTGCGAACGGGGATGAGTCGGAAAAGTGTGAAAGTTCTGGTTTGGAAATTTTCCATCAGAGTGTGTTACTGTGACTTTACTACAAAATGGGGGTAACGAAGGCTCATACATACACACAAGCGCTTATCCTTCTACCTATTAAAAACCCTACAGAACCAAAAATTAAATTGCCAACTAGTTCGTAAAATAGAAATATAAGAGTTTAAATTTGGAGGTAAAAACACAGCATTCTTTAGCCTGAATCAGTCAGTGTTTTCAACAAAAGTAGGAATAGATAATGAAGTTATTTAACAAAATATCCAAACTGTAAAGAAGTTAAACATTTATTGGCTTATCTCTTAGTTATGCGTTTACCAATCCAACATGTAATACCCTTATTCAAAAGTAGAAAGTAACAAACACATTAAAATCAAAAGCCAGAACTATTTATCTTAAAAAGCAAACTTTTAAGTGAAAAGCTCTTATACAGCAAACTTGCAAAATGTAAAGCTTGTTGAGACGCAGTTATTTCGGAAAGTTAAAAAGCAGTCAGTCAGATGAGTCGACAGCCATGCAAGACAAAAACACTTTGGTGGCTACATAATTTGTGCTTTCGTGCTGTGCGGTGCCGAATAACAAATGTTCTTATAAAGTATAATGAATGTTCAGCTTGCTAGTTGTGAATAAAAACATCATTAAAATGGTAAAAATAAGAACGCTCGCTGAATATGAAGAGATGTCCAGAACTTATGTCCAGGTATGTAGTCACGACCACAAGTAAGATTGTTATTCTTTTTTAAGCAAGCTGTACAATGTTACACATTCAATGCAAATGTTAATTAACGGTGAGTTTGCATCAAGCCAAATCTTTGCGTGCAATCATTCATTACGTACTACTTAGCATGGCATTTGACCTTCGGCCGTTTGCCTAGTCGTCAGAAGAGGAGCCAGATTCAACAATAATTAAACATGTTCTAGTGCCTTGATCATGGAATTGGCATATTGGAACGAAAAAATGTCCACCTTTCATTTTCAGCTTTTATTTTAAAATAGATATTTTTGATTAAATTTTTAAATTTAAAATAAAATAATCGTCAAAACATTTTTATACCTTGCAAAACACCGCTGCCTTCTTTTTACGAAAATAAAATTCTATTATTTATGTATATATGACGGTATGTAACGGTCAAAAAAGGAATTAAGCAATTTTGAAAAACAAATTCAAAAGGATTGAAAAAATCTTTAAATGTAAAAATAAGACGAAAGTAAAAAAACAACATTATTATTTTAGTTTGCATATTTTATATTCAAAAGACTTACATATGTATACTTTTGCACATGTTTTTCCCATAACGTACAAACTTTGTCATGCAAACTATTATTTGAGTTTCTAAAAAAATTATATTGGGAAATTTTACTTGACAAATAAATTGAAAGTTTATTAAAATTTACTTTTTAAAAATCAATTCAAAGAGTTATATACTCCTAGATTGCAGTTGAGGAGAAAAAAGGAGCAAAATTTTGTTACTTGTAAATTATCAATATACAAACCTTGCTAATATAACACAAAGAAGCATAATGTCTGCTACAACTGAAGTTATCAGAATGAGTACACAACAGCAATCTGACATTCACATATTATCATGTCAAACAGTCATGCAAAAACTGAGTACTCAGAACATCCAAACAAATCAAAAACATAACTCCCTTTTCCTCGAATTCTTCCAGTCTCCTGTGGGAAATGCCCGTGTGTTTGCACACGTGTTTCAAAAAATATGGTGGTCCTTTCCCTTGTCCTTTAGTAGAGATGGTTTTCTGGAAGCAAATGCAGGCTGCAAGGTCACTTTCTTTCGACTTGTTGAAATGTCCTGCGTATTTCTCTACTGTGTAGTACTGCTGCCTTACTTGCTATTATACAGAAAGCACTACCCTAGTTTTGGTTGTATTCATACTGGCTTCTGCTTAATGGGAACTGTATTGGCACTTGAATGGCTTGTTCTGGAACAGAGTATTTACAAACATCGACAAGATATCAAATTTGTGCTTAATACTCTCATGGTAATGGAATCAACGTTACGTGCTTCAAATCCGATGCCAACGTTAACCATGAATAAACGAGCTTTACGTGAATTAAAAAACAGAAAGCTAGTGTATTTGCTCATGAGTCAATTTGCCAACTACCTGCTATTTATATTAGTAGTATTTACTGCCTTACTTGTTTACATGAATTTTGATCCCTTGTCTTTTATACTTCGCACAGACGCTTCTAAAAGTTTAACAATTAATTGTTTAATTATTTTAATTCGCTACGTGACTATAAGCATTTCGTCGACGAAAATCGACTAGGCGCTTTCGCGAAGCATGTCATTTTTGATAAGGCGTCTTCGCAAAGCATGTCAATTTTGACAAAGCGCTTTCGCTAAACATGTCAATTTTGATGAAGGCACAACGCAACTTGTCATGAGCCTGTGAAAAGGGCACAACGCAAAGTCTGGGGCAAAATGAGTTTTTTTCTTTCAAAGAAAGCCCATTTAATTCTGTGCATTTTCATGCCTCACACTTATGTAGCGGGCAAACAAAACCATCATACAAAATACAGAGAAATCTTGTGTTGCTGAGACAGCTGAATCAACTCTTTAGGGTGTTGGTCAGTTATGATTCTTTTGGCGAAATAATTCTTATATTCCTAAAATCAGTTACTCTCGCTTAAAAAGTTAGTTTTCGAAAATTTACCAAATTCGGAATTATGGTGACGATAAAGGAGATGCCAAAAATTCCAGAAGCTTGTAGTAATTGTGATTTTCTTCCTAAACTAGGTTTTTTGCGATGTGCCCTTTTCACAGGCTCATGACAAGTTGCGTTGTGCCTTCATCAAAATTGACATGTTTAGCGAAAGCGCTTTGTCAAAATTGACATGCTTTGCGAAGACGCCTTATCAAAAATGACATGCTTCGCGAAAGCGCCTAGTCGATTTTCGTCGACGATTTGTGTAGATAGCATTTCAGTTCGTTGGATGGGTTTCATGTATTTATTAGACTCTGTGCGTTTGGGCGCCTATGATTTTTTAATTTCAACAATTCCTACCAATAGCATTGAAACTTCTTTTAAAACCTACAAACAGCTTTATATATGTCACACCATTGTTTCTGAATATTTCCGTGTTTACTATAATATCTTTATAAGTTCATTTCACTGGTATGAAATACATTTGTTCTTCTGGTTGTGTCATGTGCCGTTTGGAAGAATTCCAGTGTTTGCTTGGATTATATTTTTTATTTTATTTTTACAAACAACTGGCTTTGTTTCTCTTTACATTGGTGTTTGTATAAGATCTCATGATAACACACGGAGATATCTAGACAAAAAGAGAAATGAGAGTCGAATTTGCAGCCGAGCCTTATTTAAACGAATGTGGCAATCTTTACGGGAACTGGAAATGAAATGCGGCAACTTTGGAAATCTTGTGCGTGGCGCAGTGTTAATTAACTTGGATTTTGTTTTGAATAATATAGCAAGCTTGGTAATATTAGCTGGAGATAAATCCGCAATTCCTATATAAACTTTATGCAGAATGTAAGGTCAATAAAAGTATCTGATTAGTATAAAGTAACGGTATTTCATGTGATTTATTATCATTACCATGTGAAGTGGAAAAATTACAAAATTGCATATTCATTCTCATTCTGTCCTTTGGATAGGATGGTTGTGTCTTACAACCTGTCCTACTTTATACAAAAATGGTGTTTAGCAGAAGGCTGTTCGTCATTTAACAACATAACCAGCGTTGCTTTAAATTACATCGATAACCCGCCTGCCTTCCGTAAACAACTGAATGCCTTAGCGTCAATAACTAGAAACATTTAGATTGAGATCAACCGTTACCTAAAAACGTTTGTGATGCACTCCCGCTAAAAGCCAAATGGTATACTTCTGGAGCTTCGTCGGTTTTACGCATTGTTAAGAGGAGAAGAGAAAAAAGAGCAGGACAGAAAAAGAAAGCCAATAAATGTAATGAAATAGTAGGTAAACTAGCATTAAAAGAAATCCCAAATAAGTATTGTATTCCCAGAATATACTATACCAATGTGTGTTCTCTGAACAACGAGAAGGTTGACTTATTGCAAATTTTGAGTTCTGAATATCATATAATAGCTATTTCTGAAACTTGGGGCAATGGGAGAAAACATATAAACTTTAGCGTATTGGAAACTAAAAGAGAAAATAAAATAGGTAGTGGAACTGCTATGTACATTATTAAGAGTCTTCAATGTACTCGCTTTAACAAATATGTCCACAATATTTCTAGTGATTATGAAATTATGTGGGTAATTACTAGACCTGCTCAACTGATAGAAGTACAACAAACGTGCAACTAACTAGGCTGGACCCAAGTGTGACTTGCAAAAAACTGTATGGTAGCTTTATTGCTATGATTAGGTATTCGTTTATACTGATAAACTTTTTTGATAGTTTGACCGTGCTAGAATGTATTCACCTGGCTAATGGACCAACCGCAAATTTTCTTCTTTTGGGTTAATAGAATGATTGGATAATTTAAATTCTTAACTGAATTTGAGTAAGTATTTACGGTTATTTTGTTTTGTCTAGCTTAAAAAGCATACCTGAGCACCTTAGCATAGCTTGGTATAAAAATTTTTAAAATATTTACCGGTTGCGCGTAGGAGGCTGTGCGAACTTACATAAATGTGATTATGTGTTTTCAAAGAAATACGTTAGGCAAACTCTTTTTTAATTATTTCATATTGACATTCCAATGTTAAAAAATTCAAACACATTGGCAAAGTAATTCTCAGACTTTGTAAACATTAAATAATTAACGTCATAAAAACATGAAAACACATTTTGGTGGCCTGTTTTGACAAACCTACTCATAATTAATAATTAATGAAATTTTTGTTTTTCTGTTTCCAGACAGTTTTAAAAGGATTGAAAAAATAATGAGCCATTAGTTCATGTCTAGTAAACAAGTAATTATTTGAAACCTTAATTGCGCTAAGTCATTAAAAATGCTATTTGTTTACAAAAACCCAGAAACCGTTGTCATTGAGCAACTTGGTTTGATGGCATCAACGACTTATAAAAAGTATCAAAAGTTTACAAAATATGAACTTCTGGCAAGTGTTTTTTGCAAGTTTACAACTAAGTTTCAGTTTTCAAGATAATCAAGTATTTTCAAACACTTTAAACTCTTGTTGTGATCTTTATACGAATTTTCCCTGAAGAGGACCTGTGATACTGGGTCGAAACGTTGGAATTAAAATTAAATTTTCCTTAACACTCGCCGTTGCCTAAAAATCATTTGCATAATTTAATAATACTTTAAACCCTACCATTAACAAAATGCCTTTTAAATCACATTGTCCATCATTGGACCAGTTTTTAGTTCCAACAATAAAAAAGCATTTCTCACAATGCAAACTTCTACTGGTTGAGTTAGAAAATCATTCAGTTCTCAACAGAGAACTGGTCAGCTTCGCTTCGTGATTCGTTTGTAAGGCATCAAATTCTTTATTACCCCATTGACAGGTGCAGCATCAAAACTTGTTGCAGACAGACAGCGAAATAGAAAAAAAATAGTTTGCCTCTTTCCTTGACTACCATTACTGCTTTTATAAATAAAACTTTAAATAAATATTAGAAATGCCAACCAAACTCAAAATATTTTATTTATATAAATAAATAGCATTGTGTATTTACAATCCCATATTATAATTTAATTTTGGTGTTTCGGGCAAAACGAACAAGTTTGTCCGCAATGCTTATTCCCATGCCAAGCTACGCAATGCTTAATCCCATGTAAAATACCATAATGCTTAGTCCTATAGTAAACACAATAGTCATTTATATCATTTTGAATATAAAAATCATGTAATATAAATTATGCAAGTTGATGATTGTTTTTGAGAAATTTGTTGTCTACAGTAATTTTGTAAATCTAACCATTATAGACCATTTTTATTTAGTTCTTGCATTTTATCTAAGAAACTTAGCAGCTATGCACCAAATTAGCAGTAATCACCTTTTATTTATATGTCTTCCGATTGTTGCAACTTCTTAAATGGAAAAATACATTTTGTTGCGTGCCTTCTGATTCACCCAAATCTTGGCTTGATTAATAGAACTCTTATTAAATCAGCCTATTACGCTACACTTAAATTCCTTTAAATCAATTTTAACATCAAAAGCACTTATACAACATGTCATGCTTGTTTAAGGTATTATTAGTTCTCAGCAATAATCATTTAAATAAACATTGCAGTCATTGTGTTATCAACAAATTAGACACGACACTAAAAATGCAAGTCTTTTAAACCATACACTTTCTAAGCACGGCAAACAGCTTTTGTTGATAATATGACCAATATGTTGAAGTTGCTTTTGACTTTCATAAAATGTATATTTTTACTTAAAGTTGTTTTTCAGTTTCTTTTCTATAAATTGAAAAATACTCAATAAATTCTTAATTTTAGATTATCTGAAAATCTCAAACTGCGCAAAACAATTCTAAAAGTAATCAAAATACAAAAATAGCAGTATTATTATTCCTCATATCGATATTTGTATTGCAAGTTTTGACCACATAACCAAATATGTTTTGGCTTTTGATGTACTGTTAAGCAACTATGAGCTGAATATATAAATAGGAACTCTCCAAACACAAACAAATAAACTCATTTTTGACTGCCGTAATCCCTATTTACTTTTCAAGTAACCTGACATGTAAAGTATTAGTGCTGCAGCATTTAAAGGAATATTTACTATTCTGTATTATTCAAAACCTATATAGCAATATCAACATACTTTATTGTCCAAGTTTTCTGATTTAGAATACTTTGGTGTGTCTCTACGGATTGTTCATATATTTCTTTCCGCTCTAACCAGAGCTGCACTAAATTTTAATAGCCATACCAAGTAACATTAAATATCAACCCGGGCGAGAAAAACCTTGTGCTTGCACAGATTATAAATACTACACTTGAAATGGCAACTCCTCTGGTGTGGAAAGCCTTGGGGCTAAACGAAGTTTTATTTAACAAATACATTTACATCCACGTTTTAAATCTTGACATTTCAACAGAAAAATATAAAGTAGAGCTCCGTCCACGAAAACTTGTTATGTTTTATTTGTCCAATTTGATGACAACCTTGTACGCTTTCTTTTATGCCTACATTTTGGTAAAGCACTCCATATCCGAAACTCAAACAGTGCCAGTTTTTCTTATCTATATTTATTACGATATGTTTTTGTGTGAAATATTATGTTTATGTTTGAACATTGTAATGAAATTACATGGAACGGATATTTTTGAACATTTTGTTACATGTTTATGGATTCAATGTCGTTATCTGAGAGAAGACGGAAACAAAATAGGCGATCATATGGCTATTTCAACATCCAAAACAGTAATTACAGGTTAGTACTTGTAGATTAAATAAATCTTAAGCAAATATTTGTCACTGATCTAAACTGTGTAAAATAAATTTTCATGCAGAAACAACCAAGTTGCTAAAACGCAATTCTAACGCGGATTTCATAGGACTACTTTCATTTGGCTTGGTTATACAGCTTTTTATTTTTGCCATTGCCCTACCACCATTAGTCGTATTCACTAACACAGATCCCGGTTATTATGTGTTTAAAGACTTGTTTGCAACAAACAATTATCCATATATCAAAATCGCCATTCGACTGATTATTTGTCAATGGATAACCGTTGAAGGTGCGCGAACTATGTTGCTTATGTTTCTTCCTATTCTTTCCTCATTTAACACTATTTTAAATTGTCTTCGTATAATTGCTGCCAAGCAGCGAAGTATATCTGCAATAAAAGAGTATGCTAGACTTCAGTGCATTAATCAGTTTGGGCTAGAGGGAATGCGAGTAGCTTCTGGGTTGATGATGGGACTGGGATTTGGGCTTGGAGTAGTGAGTACGTGGATTCTTGTCTTGGGCTGGAAATTCATGCCACTTTTGCTGTACTGCCTCTTTACTCTGGTTACAATAGTAACATATATAATCATTGAACAAACTGTACCCCGTGTTTGCAAAGGCTACATTTATAGCAAGGAAATACTTCAGTTCTTGTGGCTTAAAAAATCAGTAAAGTATTGGAAGGCCGTCACGGTTGGGAAAAAGTGTTGCTCCGGTTTGACAGCGTGGAACAAAGTGTTGAAAGCGCAGCGTCCGATTACTTGGTACTACGGAGCAGTAAGATTTGATGGTGAGACCTCACAAAATTTCTATGGAAACATGTTTGATAGGGCGTTAGATCTTATTCTTTTAAATAGGTAATAAAGTTTGTTACAAGCTTCAAAGTTATTTTACTATAAAAGAAGAATTGCGTATATATTAGCAAGTATATATAATAAACCCTTTGCTCCCCCAAGGCCGAAATAATTGTAAAAATGTTTAGCTGCTACTGTTACATTTATTATAAAGTTCTCTTAGTTACTATAAGCAATGATAACGCTAGAATTAAACATATTCCTTATATTTTCATTAACATAGCTAATTTATTATAGGTACTAAAGCCATATGAATATGGAATATCAATGTTTTTTGAACTTCTAGTGTAAATGGTTTATCGTAATGAAATACACAAAGGTATACCAACTTTTTCATATCAAAACAAGAAGTTATAAGAGTTTCTTAATAATATATTTCTACAGTTTTTTATTTCCTTGGCGTTCAAACATTTTTCGTCGGAAGCCGACAGCTAAAAAATAAAACATTTTCACGGCGAGCAAATTTAGCTCTTATCTCACGCCATCATGATAATTATCATATGTGATAATGACATATAACCTGTACGTGTAAGAGAAGTATTTTCAAAATTTTTGCTCATCCGTCTTCCGTTGATCTACTGCCTTCTTGCTGACCAAAAATATTCTTAACGTTCTATATGTTCATTTTGCTTGCCAGATTACGCATTAAGTCTGATTACATTAGATTTAAATAATAATACATATTTTTAATAGGTTAGTCAAAGATTAAGTTTTTAAATTGTTAAATTTGGATGTTGGTAAATTACTTTAATATCTCACAAATTATGTTCTAGCTTTAGTCATAAACTTTATCATATTCATTTTTCTAAATTTGAACCTATTTTTAATTCCACGAATCAGCTAGCCAATTTATTTTTTAATTGTAATTTTGTTTAAAAACATGAGTGCTTTTTCCTGTATATGCGCATTTATAAACTGAGCATTTTTGACTATATAAGCAAATTGAAATGTTCACTATGCTTCAGCAGTTTCGCTTTGATGGAATCGTAAGCTTATACTTTCTTGAATTACTTATTTTTTCTTTTTAATTGGTTTTCTAATTTATTTTCCAATTGTAGCAATTCAGTTTCACAATAAAGCCTAGGAACAGGTTGTATATTAAGATATTTATCGTTGTAGTTATTACAAGGTAGCATATTTCGCCTAAGATTTATATATATCTATGCAACACAATAGAATAGTTCTAAGAAAAACTACAAAACTAAGTCCGTATATATATGTAAACGTATGAATATATCATGAATGTAAGTTATATTTCTATTAATAGAACAGCATTAATTAAGTTGTCGTTCAATATATCCATGTAGTTCATAGTAGCGTCGTGACTAAATGCAAAAGTACCACCACAATATACTGGTAGGACAGGTTGAGCCACCCATTCCTTACTGCTTATTTTATGCATTCTACTGTGCCCACTTTTTGCCCGTTGCAAACCTCGGCTAGTAACAACTTCGCTTAAAATTCTGGCCTTGGCGCTAAGATCCAACAACACAAAAGTAATACCCAAACCCCCTATAAATGCTGCACCAAACGTAGCAGTTAAAAATAAAGGCAGTGTCTTCGAACAATTAAACGATATCCAAAAAAATGATATAAGAATGATTTGACTAATGCTAACAAGAATCATGGCAACAAAACTTAGAAACTCCTTGCAAACTCCATGCAGAATACGTAAGCTTACATAAGCTTCAATACACCTGCTAGCACTAAATATGGACCGTGCTGTCTGCAAAGCCCAAATTTGTTTGTTTAATCTTGCCTGAATACTAAGGTATACACTGTTTATTAAGAATATGATAACCGTAAGGTCATGCACACCTATCCACATGACACAACATGAAATTGAAAGAGTAGTTACTTTAACCGCATATCCCCAAATTGTTCCTTTTACCAAATTTTTCAAAGAATTCAGAAAAAATATATCGAATACCACTGTAGCTATATCCAACTTTAAGTACCAGAGTATTATTGGTAATGGAACGGCAAACACTACTAATCCTTTTGCATAATAAACCATCAACAGTCCTGGAATATCCTTGTAAAATGGGATGGGCTTCAAAGTTTTTAGGTTTTTGTGAGTATCTGTTAGAAGAATCTGGTTTATACCCTGAGCCAGCATATTGCCACCCCGTGCACTTTCTTCCCTGACTAAAGCATATAGCATTTTGGTCGTTGCATAATATATCAGCATTTCAGTTTGAATAATATCATAAGTGAGATACACATGCTGAGTTACTGATTTTGTTGCGAGCTTGACTGATATGAGTATGATCCAAAAACTTAAAAGCTTTGGAAGGGAATTAGTTTTTGGCTCTACCATGAATGGAAAACTGAGAGAGCTGCCTATTTTTGATAGTTTCATACCGAATGAGAAGTCTGGGAGACGACCAAATGTGAAACGAAAAATTTGAATGGCTTTTTGAAATAAGCTAGTTAGCCAAAGATCTAATGAGCTGGATTCCTCGTTTGCCGCTTTTTGCTGTTCATTAAAATATGATTCTTCCAATGCTGATTCCATTCTTTTATTTTGACTAGGAATATGTTTATTTTGTGTTAAGAAATATTAGCAACTTGTAATTACCTATGTGTAATACTAATATTAATAGTGTAACGTTGAGTTGGGGTGATTTGAGAATACAAAGCCAGTATACGTTTTTACGCTTTAAGGTTTCTGACCATTAACTATTTGCTTTGTTGTTTTGTAGAAGAGAATTCTTGACTTTATGCAAGTAGAACGACAACCACATACAGCAAAGCTATGACTAGGTTGTTCAAGGAGAGTTATTAACTTTAATAAATTCAAGTGAACGTCGATTAACCATTAACCGTATATTTTTTTGTTTTCTATTTTTTTGGAAAATGTTGTTTTCGTGCTCTCCTTTACTACACAAGTTAATAATAGATGCTAAGTTAAGAGCTTACATGCTAAGTTTTGATAAAAACAATTGAAAAACAAGTTAAAAATATGTTTGGTTGGGTTTTCAAGTAAAAAATTTGAAAAACTGTCTGCGGAGTTACATTCAATTCAAAATTAAATTTTAAAAGCGAAACTAAAAACTTAATTTAAAAATGCCAATGTAAAATTAAAATTTACCTATGCATTTTTGATAAAGTCTACAAGTTCAAATAGGTCTTGAAATTAAACAATTTAAGCCCAAAATTGAATTAAACTAAATTTCCACTTCTCAATAATGCATACTAAAAAAGTTTAAATTACAAGTTTTATAATTACTAATGTTTCTTGTAGCCGCGTTTACAATGCAGGATTTAAAAATACATGAATAATTTAACATTTTACTTAAAATGTCGCATTCAATTTTTGTTAGCACGTTATAGTGTTCAAATTAGCAAAAACAACCATTATCGTTACACTTCCAGTTCCAGTTACAAATTCCACTAGTAACAAACTTAAATAATACCTTACAACAACAAACACTGACAATGTTACAAGAAACACCAAAGCAGCTGTATGGAGAGAATTCTTCCAATTATAGTTAGAAACTATTTTATTGGTGAGGTTACACGAAAGTTGTTGACTTCTGAAGAAATAAATTAATCGAGATTTAGTATAAGCCCCAAGCTGATTGGGTTTGAAGAACTTTAAAATCGAAGTATAAATTTGTGATGCTAAACCAGCACGTATTTTTATGAACCGCAAAAAGAATTAGGAATACATGTATGTCAGATAATATCATACAACTACACAAATGAACAGCGTAAGAGTATGCTAATTGTATTAAATATGTTTATGATATGAATTTGTCTTGCGCATCTGGAAAATCCGTGAAAGTAATTCAAACCTAGGACGACAATATGAGCAGAATAGTTACGATAACCGTGGTAAAGTAGCTGTTTTCCCACATCCATATTGTATACCTGTAGGCTGACAAAACTTGAGCTCTCTGGCAGTAGTAAAATCCACAGCCAAACGGACAGTACTTAGGCAGTCTAGATCAATCTTTATTTGCATATTGCATGCGTTTTGTGAGCATTGTTTACTTGTATTTATAAGGACACGTACCTACAATTCTTTTAATTCTGCCCGTTATGCAAGTTTGGTATCAAGGTTTTCCAAATTGTGTCTCTGCTAATAAGCTTTCACTAAAGATTTTCCTCAGAATGCTCTTCACAAGCAGCACACAAAATGACTCTTGTTCAAATGATACCGAGCTAATCTGGATTAATTTAATGTTATACTTTGTTGCCCACGTAAATTCTTGTGTTTTCTTAAATCAATAAACTATATGGATCCCATAGCCTCCCATCTCTTGTTGTTAAACACGAAAACATTATTCTTGGTCTCCCGTGTATAATACAAAACTTTTTGATTCTGTTGTTCTGATAGTACATGTATTATTGTATAGTTAAAAATTAAGGTAGCTTACATCACATTGATATAAGCTAGTCATATTTTTCTGGAGAGATGTGCACGTGTAAGAATTGAATTTGAACATATTAAATATGCTAAGCGGTACCTATATTCCACGAAGGAAGTGAATTTTTTTAGAATTCCAGCTGGGAAACCATTAACATGAATTCAATAATTATAGCACAGTTTGTGAACAGGATTTTCTGGTGGAATATTTTATGTTGATGTTATTTTAGTAGCAAATATCTTTTAATGGTTTTCCATGGATGTTTCATGTTACAAAATTGGAACCTAAAACTTTGTATGTTTTACCCAGCCAAATTTCATAAATGAAGGCAGATATGGTTTATCAATAGTTGAAACAGCATTACTTTTCTATCGGTCGTCCTATCAGTCGTTAATGAAGGTACGTAGATTCTTACGTACTTAACTTACGTTGCAAACTTAAATGAGGTTTCAAGACACGAAACCGTCTGACGCGTACAGATAATATCCAATTATCCAAATTGCCTTGTTTACTTACTTTCAAAGTTGTTTCGAGCAAGATTAACAATTCACAGATTTTTGATTAAAGTAAATAGGCAAGCGTTACAAAACCAACTTCTGCCAAAACCATAATAATATTTTATTTACAACTAGCAAGCTGAACATTCATTATACTTCATAAGAAACTTTGTCATTCCTCACCTAAATAGCAGACAAGCTCAAATTATGTAGCATATGTGTTTTTGTCTTAGCATGGCCATCAAATCCGACTATCTGCTTTACTACTTTCAGAAAATACTACCCATTCAGCACGCTATACATTTTGCAACTTTGCTATATACTGGCTGGTCAATTAAAATTTGGATTTGGAAGGTAAATTATTTTGGCTTTTGATTGTAATGTTTTTCTTAGTTTCTATTTTTGCATAAACATTTTACATGTAAGGTTGGTAAACACATACCTAATGGATAAGCCACTAAATTTTTAACTTGTTTACAATTTGGATTTTTTTAAAATGACTTGATCAGTTGATAGTTTAGTTTATTATTCAGGGTTTAAAAAAATACCCAGCAATCAGGAGCAGATATATGCTCTAGCTTATATCTTTCTTGAAATATTAAATGCATCTGCTTCATAAACCGTCACGAATATTTGAGCGTTGCAATTTAAATGAGCTTTAAACACAAGAAACTGTCTGACGCGTGCAGACAATATCCAATTATGCAAATTGCTTTGTTTACTCTAAAAGTTGTTTCAAGCAAGATAAGCAATTTACAGATTTCTAATTAAAATAAATAGGCAGGCTTGACAAAGAACTTTATCTACAATTTCTGTCAAAACCGTATTAATAATCTAACTTTTTATTCACAACTTGCAAGCGGAACATTCATTATACTTTATAAGAACATTTGTTATTCGACACCTAGCACGCAAGCTCAAATTATGTAGTAGCCAAAGTGTTTTTGTCTTAGCATGGCTGTCGATTTATCTGACTGTCTGCTTTTTAACCTTCAGAAAATAGTGCCCTTTCAACAAGCTGTACAATTTACAACTTTGCAATATACTAGCTGTTCACTTTAAATTTTGCTTTTGAAGATAAATAATTTTGGATTTTGATTATAATGTTTTTGTTAGTTTCTATTTTTGAATAAAGGTATTACATATTAGGTTGGTAAACACATACCTAAAAGATAAACCAATAAATGTTTAACTTGTTTACAGTTTGGATATTTTGCTAAATAACTTCATTATCTGTTCATACTTTAGTTGAAAGCACTGGCAGTTTCGGGCTAAAGAATTCTGGGTTTTTACCTCTAAATCTAAACTCATTTTGTATTCCACGAACTAGTTGGCAATTTAATTTTTGGTTTTGTAGTGTTTTGAATGCGTAAATGGCTTTGTGTTTAAGCGTTTAGATAAGCTGTCCCAGTTAAATTAAATATGGTATGAAATGTCCATAACACTCAGGAATTTAAGTTTAATTGACATCTCGTGTTATATTTTCTTAAATTTTGACTTTGCTCATTTATCATAACAACTAGGTTGTTTGGCTTTTAATCAGCGTCTGATTTAGAGGTGACAGAACCTTTGAGCCTACCCCACTGACAAGTCTGATTGCCTTCAGAAATGCAGCAAACAGGAACTTTAAGAAAGCGACGTCGTCGCAATTTGGCCAAGGTAAACAAACGTAAATGAAATATAACAATTTGGAGAATATTTCGTTTCAGAATTATAAGAAATTCAATTCCTGTTTGGGAGCTCTGTAAGCGTATACATTTTGTGGTGAATATCTTTTTTTAAACAACGATTTCAAACCTTAGGTAAATGGCCTTACAACATTACCATATGACGAGTCTTTAGACAACTTTACTGGAAAGGATCTTTATAGACCAATGTCTGCAGACAACAGCGACAATGCCTTTACTGTTGTTACACAATTTGATACAAGGTTATCATTCTCGTCCAAAGGAATGTTGGAGCATCGACGAGAAGCAGGTCAACCTTTTAGTGCCAGAACAAGAGTAACCAGGGATCCTAATTATCATCGTTGGGATTATGATGATGCGGACACTTTTGAAGAAGAAGAATATGTGGCTCGTGGAAGCACGGCCAGTTCAGAAAAATATGTTGGTCTTGGTCCCTTCCAAAGGCGAACAGATGTTCCGGATAGTATCCAGAATCGAAGTCACTTTCTGGATATTTCCAGTATCCGACGGCTTAAAGAACTAATATGGCTGGGAGCTTCATCAGGTTCGTTTCCTTGGAAGTGGGATTCGAAAAACTTTCGAGTAGAAAAATGGAGCCCGGAAATGCAGAAATTGTGGAATATTCAGTGGTTCTTTGTTACTGTACAAACTTGCCTTGTAAGCTTATTTCAAGTGTATGCATTGCACAACTACTTAACCGGACCAAATGTTACGTATCGAGAAGCTTTTGCACACTCTTTTAGTCTTCTTTGGTATGTTTGGGCTGTTTACTTTGTGGTAAATATGCACATCTACAAAGAAAACGTAAGTATTTTTAACAATTTCCGTCTACTAGATTAATATGAAAATATTTTACTCGTTAGATAATGCGATTTGTATACAGATTCGGGAGTATATAAACACAATGTTGAGGTTCAACAAGCAATACACTGAAAAATACTTGATCAACTTGGACGGATACAAAGATGGCTTTAGCGTTTGTTTAATAAATCGACTTGCAATTCACACAAATATGAGTCAGGTGTTAGTGAGCGTGATTATGTTTGTGATGATGCCTAACCGACCGTGCTACATTTATTCGTACATACACCCAAAACCCTGGTACTGGCTAATTCCCTTTACAATTCAACAGTATTTAGTTTGTGGACAGGTTATTACGTCGTTTATGCTATTGTCTTGGGTGGTGATTGCACATACAAATACTACTACCTTCTGGTTGCGGGAAATGCAGTGAGCCCATTACAATAAAACTGATGAATTCTTAAGGAAATAGCTAACTCCAAAATTTTGATATTTTCAGCAATAATAACGACAGCGATTGGACTACTGATGATTTGCGCTCCCCAAGAGTTTGCGTTGAGACCTATAAAGCCTTTCAAATTCTTGGCAAATGTTTCACTGAATGCATGTCGCCCTTGGCTATTCCGCAAATAAAAATTCACATAGCCACTGCAATTGTACCGTGCGCATTTATTTTAATACGAAGTGCGAATCATAAGTTCATCGAAGAATTCCCTGGAATACTGAGTTATCCAATTGGAACTTTGAACATAACAACTGTTGGGTTTGCGTAAGTTTATCAAACTTAAAAGTTTATTTAACTATTTCAGATATAAAATGGATGCCATTTCTTACAGGATTTTGAGCATGTCAGCGGAAGTGTTTGATCTTGGATGCAGCTTCATTGATTCATGGAGCAGAACCAAACAGAAGGATTTTCGACGAATACTGATGAGCTGTCCGACACTAAAAATATGGGTTGGTAGATTCTACTTTATAACAGTAGCCACAACACTTACATTCTTTCAGACAATGTTTGACGTCGTCACAAACTGCCTGATTACATTTCCTTAAATTCAATTGATTTTACTAATATCATTGATTGTATAATTCAGCACATACTTAACAGTAGTAAGATACTATCTTAGCTTAAATAAAGTACGTTGGTAAATATGGGTCTTAGTCAAGTTAGCCTTCACCATATAGCTAAGAGTACATGACTTCGCTTAAGGTAATGATCTGAAATGCATCAGACTATTAGAAAGCCTGATAATGAATCTAAGGGTATCAAAACCCTGCATAAATATGCAATATTAAGACGCTAAACTATTACACAGTAATAAGGTTAAGTGTTCCGTACAATTTATGGAATGGTGATTGCTATTCTTGTATAAAAGTATTATAATAAAAAATGTTTCGTTTTCTGTATTTCTTACTTTAAATTCAGTATCCTTTTTAGAAAGTCACCGTAAAGCTTAATTTAAATAATTGCACATTTTCCAAGTTCAAATTTTTTCTTATCGAAGTAAATTCAACCTGGCCAAAACTTAGTTCCACAATAGCTGGATAATGTATTCCTTTTGAGTTTTAGAAATAACTAAGGTTTGATTTCCTTTGATTTTAGATTTAGGGTTTGGTCATGATTTAGTATTTTGAGCAGAATACCATAAACAAAATAAAAGTTGGGTGTATTGCTGACGTAAATTCCTGTAGTAATAAAGGAGAAAATAAACGATAATTTTACCGGTTCTAATATTTTACTGAATGGAAAGAACACAAACATTGTGTTAACTGATGGCAACAAGCTTCATTAATTAAGGTTGTTTTTGCAGTGTAGGTATGTGGCTGTATTTTTCCTATTGGCAGTCAAGGATCAAACAGCAATTTTGCTGTCAAGACAGCATTTTTGCAGTCCTCCAAAAACAGTAATTTTGCTGTCTTTGACCATAATTTTTAAAGTAAATGTTTCATACATAACATACATAAAAAAGATGGATGATAAATTTATAATTTATGAATAATTTTAAAATAAATTTTTCTTTAAAAAATGCAGCCTACAGTTAGTCAGGCATATTAAAAGAAGAAAAGTTTGTTAGCACTAGCAATTTTGAGCTTGAAATTGACCCTCCCTTTACCTGTAAATCGTTCAGGGCATTTTAAGAACCCTTTTGAACTCTTTATGGCTAATTTAAAACTTTTTAGCCAGTAAAACAAAGACTTTCCTTTTTGCTCGTACTAGCTTATTTTTGTGAAGCCGAATGGCTAAAAAGTTTTGGTATTTCACCTCATGGCAGTTCAAGGGCAAGAAATTAGTCTGCCATGAGGCATTCCTCATAAGAAAAAAGCGAAGAAGATTCCTGGAGCCCACCTCATCAACACTCAATTTTCTTACCATTTTTTGGACGAAAGCGTCCCCTTATTCTATTGTAAACTGGCTATTAAGCCAGGACTCTCTCTGAAGCACTAAAGGGCTACAGAACTCTGTAAAATTGCTACAAATTGAATAAAGTTTTTCTTCTGTGTTTTTGTAAATCCTATCCTTTCCTAAAAGCCCTTACTTCATTGATTTTACAAAGTGGCAGCATAAAAAAGGCATTTTTGGTTAGGTAGACGCAGGGGAAAAGGGAGCAAAGCAGAAAAGAGAGCATAAGAAAACATTGGGGTTTTGGGGAAATATAAATGATTAAAACGTTTTTAAAAAAGCCAATCATAGATTTGTTTTGTGAAATTTTTTCATTGATTTAAGGTTTCTTTTACTAAAACGCAATGATACAACTTTGTAGACCTGCTTATTGATATGTTGTCAGCAGGGACTAAGGGTGTTTTACCCTTTCAATGGGGTTATCGATGGAGGTTATACCTTAATTGGGATGACTGGGTTGTCCTTCGATATCCTCCACTCCCTGTTTGGCCTCTGCACTGCAACGGTCACGCAACGACAATTTTATGGGAAAGGATTACTAAATACGTGCACAATGTGATGCGGATGATGATGACACGTCGTGATGCCAATTATTAACTGATTGTTTAACTGCCCGCTCAACACACACTCACAGTTCCGCTTTTAACAAGTTTCAAACATTTATTTTTTGCATCACGTAACTGATCTGACAACAAAATTGAATATTTTAAATATAATGACAGTTAACTTTTATTGGTAATAACTACGCAGCTACATCCTATTTCTCCCTGCTCTTCTCACTCTCTTTACAACACTAAAGTTTTCAACATTCCTCTACACTCAAAAGCGTATCTCCTCCCATACATTTTTGGAGAACTACAAATACCTATACATAGTAACAAGAAACAAAGCCAAACTCAAATTCTCAATTTCGTAACAAACTAGAAACGGTTGAGTCTCAACTCAATGGCTCATAAGAACTGTATAGCTACTTCTCACATTGCCCTCCTAAAGCTCCTCCGTGGGGACACCTCCCTTCCTGGGCAATGGGCTCTTTCCTACACGTTTAAGCTGCCTATCATCAAACTTCTTAGTAATTTTATTTACATTCTTCCTACTTCTAGCAAATTTAAAGTACAATGGGTACAATATCATACGCTCTAACTTTTAATTTCTGTACTCTCCGCTTTTACATCAGTATTACATTCTGTAACTCTATGTCCTTCAACGAAACATTTTTAAACAATACTTCTCAATCATTTTAAATCGATAACTTTCTGGATCCTCATTATCTATATCTGTATCTTTCTCTGCATGCAATTCTAACATCTCATTATCTTGTTCATGAACATTCTCTATCTGCGCAATTCCGTAGTAATAGGTACCTGACTCATACTTTCTTCCTCAAACATTACCGTTACCCGTAAATCGTTTTGAACGATATTGTTGTCTTGCTCCGAAGCCTCATGGTCGATCTCCATCTCTACTGGCTCGATTTGGTCCACATCCTCTGCAATCTCTGTACTTCCGCTACTTTGTTCAACCGTCTTCTTATGATTCACGCTGCATTCTGGATTTTTTTCAATGGTAACCGTAATCTCCTCATCAATATCCCAATATTCCTAAACTTCATTGGTTGTTGTAATTGTACTTGGTGGAGTTGGTGGTTTTGATAACCTTTCTGCAGCTAAGACTCTCTGAATTGCATCAAAATCTTCTGCATCCGCATATCGACACTAACGATAGATTCTCTCTTCGTCATTCCACAAGTCTGGAGTTTGCTCTTTCTCTGCAATCTCTCGTAGTAATTCATCTTTTACAAAGTGATATGGCTTCAGGTCGTGACGCCTCGCTGCAATATCTCTCCATTTAGCTAATTCCCGGAAAAATTTCTTCTTTGCTCTTGGCAAATTTGGGCACATCATGGCTTCTGCGGACTTGTGACGAATCGGACGAACTTACTGACTCTTAGTAAACTCTCTCATCAGACCGGAAAGATAATGACTGCCGCCGCTTTGACTTGCAAGCCATATCTTTTGGTTCTGCCAAATCCGCATCCCAAGATGAGTATCTCTCGTTACATACTCAGATATTCAGGGTGGATTGGTGCGTCCCATCTGTCATTCCGATAAGTCCAATCAGCCCCAGCAATATTTGGATCGATTTTTTCTTTCTCAAATCCCGGAACATAGTGCTTTACGAGCGTCTCAAAACCAGCCTTGCCTTTCATGACCCAAGACTTCATGTACGATCTGAGTGTCGACTATATTGACCATGTAAATTTCTAAGAATCGCTGCATGTATAATACGTCATTAGCTCCACCATGGAATATCTTCGAGTGATCAAAATCTTCCAACAATGGTTTTAACTTCTGTACATCGTCCCAAAGTTCCAGAGCGTCGATTACATAATCTGCAGACTTGGTTGAAAGTTGGATTAGAGCGATATACGGGCCTTGATAACCATGATCCACTGAGAACTTCGAGTCAATGAAAATTTTCTTTTCCCTTTCCCACTCTCTCATCATCCGATCAAACCATTTAGTTGACTTAACTCAACAAAGGATTCTTGCTGCAGCATTCTGGGTTTGTGGACGTTCAGAAGGAACAAGGAATGTGTTGTCGATTGACCAATCTTTTAGTATACTTTGAAATGGATGCTCGGTGGGGTGATTCATCGAGAAGTTGCGACGGATAGCATCTTTATGGAAAGCTTCATAACGAAATAACGTCCGAATGGCACCATCGTCTTCCTTCTGAGTGATCAAGTCAAAAGGTCGAACACGATTAGCTCCATACTCCCCGCGCAATACTTCTTCTTCTCTTGAAAATTAAGTTCCCCTGGCATCTGAACTCACCATACGCGTAAATACTAAGCGTTTATCGCCTCTTGGCATCAAATACGCTAATTTTTGTTTTATAGTCTAGGTATCAGCCTCTCAGACATGAAAACCTATTCTGACTTTATACGGTCTCCACCACTCTGGCTTGAAATCCGTTTCTCTGATATATTATGCGGTATCAGCCTTTAAGGCATGACAATTCTTTCTTCTTTGTATGATATCTAGATATTCTTTTCGATTCGAATCTGATTAGGTACCGCCCCTCGGACATGTAACCTATCTTTTTTATTTCGTTTTAACTGGCAACCGCCTCTTGGCATGTCTACCGTTAAAACTTTTGGTGATAGTGATCCGCGATCCACTATTTCACTCTCCGACGAAGATTATAACCCGTCATCTTTCTATAATTCACGCGTGGTTTTGGGTTAACTTTCGTCTTCTTTTCTGACTTCTTGTCTCCACACTCTGGTGATCTTAGTTCCTCTGCTCGTAATCCCGTTTCAGGCACGTATCTTTTTATCTCTGACACATGTCTGAATCCACTGGATTTATTTTGTATATCGTCGTGAATATTATCCCAATATACTCGATCTTCGATCTTCTTCAAAGTTGGATTTATCGCTTCTGGAGCGTCGAGGAACATTTCCATCATCTCCTTCTGCAGCGACTTTGGGATTACAGGAACTTTTCTCTGGAACTCTCCAAACATTTTCTCTGGTTTCTTCCATGCTGTTTTGACTGGATATCTTTCGACTTTTCCTTTCTTCGTCTTTCGGTCGACTGAGGGTTCAACAGTATTTAAGACATTCAAACTTACTCCTTTGACATTGTCTTTGGACTTCTGCATCTTTTCTTCATTTGTTGTTGAGATTGAGGCCATGAATGTAACCATATCTTCATCTTCTTCCAAATCTTTCTTGATGTCGTACACAATTTTTTTTAATCAACATTTCGTTAAAGGCCTTGTACCCGCGGTCCTCGAACTCTTTTCTCGCCGCTTCTTCGTCTGAATCTCTGGCTTCTAAGATCTTCATCAAGATTTCATCAGTCTTTTGTTCTTCTACCAGACGTTCTTGGGTGATTGTGTTTCCGTAGTTGATATTTAACATTGACACGTACTTGTAATCTCCCTCTTCTTGGAATAGGTCGATCTCCTCCCTTAGTGGCCTAATTGGATTTCTCGATAGCACGTCTGCTTCAAGATTATCTTTGCCACTGGTGAGGACTATTTCTGCATTCCATAATGCCATCTCGATCGCCCATCTCATTATCTTTGGTTTTCGGTCTTCCATGTGTTTGATATTTTGGAGAGCTCGACTGTCACTCTGGATTGTGAACATTTTTCCCTCTAAGACTTCATTAAACTTGTTGTAGCAGTATGTTACCGCAAATACTTCTTCATCGTCGATATGAGCTGCACTTTGACATTTAGTCAAAAGTTTTCTGACAAACACAGTTGGTCGGTCAAACTTATCGATGACATAGCATACGCAACCGCCTACGCCAACCTTTTTCCGGAATCTTGGTTTGGAGTAGTCGATTACTAGGAGCATGACATCTTCACGAAATATCTGTAGCTCGTACGATGATGCTAAATGTTCAATCATGAAGACTGGTGGTCCCTCTGCATCATTTTTGTGGAAACCCCAGCTTGTCCGTCTGATCTTTCCTTCAGTCTGCGTCACTGTTGGAAATTTCTTCAGGAACTCTTCTATTCTCTGCTGTAATTTTAGTTGTTCACCAATGATTGAGTCGAATGGTAATTTCTCGGTCACTGAAGCTTTTGTACGTATCTTCTTATTTACGATTATTCTCTTGACTCTCCCACAATCTCCAACTATTACTGTACCTCTGTCTGTGACTTTTCCGTTTATTTCCAGTCGAATTGCTGTGCTCAGGGTGAATACTGTACATCCTGAGTCAGTGTTGTACGTGATAAGTGTTGTAGTGGGCGTTTCGACTGAGATAAATGGTATATCAGCACCGCTGAATACTAATATTTGTGGGATTAGTCGCCTTGCGGATTTTACGACCTCCCTTCGTAGTTTAAAGCCTCTTCATATTGATCGTCTGAGTTGTCGCCTCTCACATCTTCTTCCGTTTCCACTCTCCAGCAATTTCTGTCATTGTCGTAAATGCACATTGCTCTCCCACTTTGACTTGTACATTGCACCGCCTTGTGACCAGTTCCATCGCATTTGAAACAACGGCCTTGATTGCTTGAGGGATTCTCTGTATCTTGACTGCTACCTGCGATCATCTGCTGTTGAGGTTGTGGAGTATAATTATTTCCTCTGAACCCACGATTCGAGTTTGATTGACCACGCTGTGCGGAGTGTGCACCTCGGATTGAGTTAGCATCACCCCGACCTCTGTTCTGACCTCTTCCTCTGAAGTTCTTTCCACGCCTTGAATCTCGATTCTTCTTCTCTTGCTCAGTCATTGGAGGGAACTCGGATTCACTTTCGCTTACTTGAAGGATCTTCGTGGCTCTGTGGCACGCTGCGACCAGTTCGGGAACAGTGTCGTATTCCACAGGACCAAGAACCTGGTTAAGAGAACCGTGAAGTGAGTTCTTCGCGTACTGAACATACTCTTTCTTAGTCAGGCCGGTGAAACAGAACTTTGTTAATTGAACCATGTCGTAAATAAACGTTTCTGTTGGCTCATAAACCTTCTGAGTTTTCGTTGTGAGGTCATGAAGTCTGTCCTCCTTCTCAAGTGGTCCGTCGAATCTCTGCTCGAATGCATTCTTGAAGTCGTCCCATGATTTCTCATGACAACCTTGGTGGGTGTACCATCCCTTCTGCGTATTGTTAAGAAGTTGCTTGGTCATGGACATATATTGGTCTTTATCTGTATGTCCCAGGCTGCTGAAGTATCCCTCACATTCTGTAAGAAAATACTGTGCTGTCGTCTTCTTTGGGTCGTATACTGGTTTCGGAATGTCTGTGGTGACTGCTGACACTCGTAGTGACTTTAGACTGTCGATGAGCGCGACTGGATCGATTCCTTGAGCTGCCTTCAAATTTGCTATTTCTGTCTTCAGAGTTTGATTCTCCAAAGCTAAATCATTCAGCTTCTTCTCGAACTTCCTCTTCATCAGCTTCTCAATTTCATCGATTTGCTCCGCTGTGAACGACATTGTCGGGTCTGGGGTGGGAGTTTGTGGGGGTTGACTCCGGACTGAATGACTGTGACTTGGAATTTCCACTGCAGTAGTCGCTGACTGGGTAGAGGTTTCACCATCAGTTGCATCCACAAAGACTTCTGTGAAGCTATCCTCTCCGCTGTCTACGTTAACTTCTTTTGGTGTAGTGGTTTCCTCTGTCCCAGGTGAATTAACTGTTGTTGTTGTACTGGTACTAGTAGTTGGTTGTTGAGTAGTGTTGGAATCTTCAGTTGATGACGGTGGTTTGTTCGCACTTCTCTTTCTACCTGGTCTCAACTGCGAATTTAATATATTCGTCTCACTCAAGTTATTTAACTCTCTTTTACTCATTTAACCACTATAGTGTTAGTACTAAGTACGTATTCATCAAAAGTTTGGAACCGGTAAAAAAGTCAACGGGCAAAATTCTAGTTCGCACACACATACACACTCATCACTTTAAGTATCTGAATTTGTCTTCATTTTCATAGAAAAATCAACCACAACAAAGTTTGTTCATCGATCTGCGCCATCTAGTGTCTGTATTTTTTACTAGTTCATTTCTCAGTTTGTCAACTCACGCGCACACACTTATTCACTTGCTGCTTTTACCTTATCGATGTAGATGGAGCATTCTTAACTTTGCAGCAGTTACCCGATTTTTTGTTATAAATTTATAAGCATAAGCATCTATTTAGCCTAATCACTCATTGATCACTGCTTTATGCCCTATGCTTCTTTTCTCAAATTTATGATACCGCTTTTTACTGTTTCATTTAGGTAACTTGCTCATTTCTTCATGATCATCATCGCATTATAGTAGTAATCTGAGAGCATCCTGCCTCTTGGCTGAAACTTCTCTCTTTTTATGACTACCTTTACCCGGCTCCGCCCACTTGGACCTGAACCCGGGTTTTATGCTATTTATGCTCCCGGTTTGGGGTAGCCTACCCTTGGCACTGCCAGCCCCAACCTATTTTTATGACTGTCAGTTTGGGGAATCGCCGCCACTCGGCATGCAAAATCCCCAAAAATTATGTTGTTGCCAACCAGTTTTTTATTATGCCTCCTTGTTGCTCATCACTTATGCATCACTGCACATTACTTATCACTTTCCATGCCAATCTAACCCTTTTTTATCCCAAAAAACTATCGCAGATTCCTAGCTATCCCAATAATTTCTATTGGTTAGCTGGCTATCGCCATGTCAGCAGGGACTAAGGGTGTTTTACCCTTTCAATGGGGTTATCGATGGAGGTTATACCTTAATTGGGATGACTGGGTTGTCCTTCGATATCCTCCACTCCCTGTTTGGCCTCTGCACTGCAACGGTCACGCAACGACAATTTTATGGGAAAGGATTACTAAATACGTGCACAATGTGATGCGGATGATGATGACACGTCGTGATGCCAATTATTAACTGATTGTTTAACTGCCCGCTCAACACACACTCACAGTTCCGCTTTTAACAAGTTTTCAAACATTTATTTGAGCATCACGTAACTGATCTGACAACAAAATTGAATATTTTAAATATAATGACAGTTAACTTTTATTGGTAATAACTACGCAGCTACATCCTATTTCTCCCTGCTCTTCTCACTCTCTTTACAACACTAAAGTTTTCAACATTCCTCTACACTCAAAAGCGTATCTCCTCCCATACATTTTTGGAGAACTACAAATACCTATACATAGTAACAAGAAACAAAGCCAAACTCAAATTCTCAATTTCGTAACAAACTAGAAACGGTTGAGTCTCAACTCAATGGCTCATAAGAACTGTATAGCTACTTCTCACAATGTATAGTTTTTCCTTTAATTTTAAACCGAATAGAAATATTTTGCTTAAGCCATGGCTCGTATTTTCCCAATATAATATAATGATAGTGTTACGGTGTTATAAGGATTACATAAGCAGGAGATTTATCGTTTGTAAAATCAAAAACTGCAAAAACGTCAAAGCCGTCAGACGATCATAGTAATTAACGTCACCCATATATACTTTGAGAGTGGGCCAGGACCGAACGTGTTTTCGAAACAGTCGTCGAGTTTGATAAATTCTGGTAGCTTTGCATAACTTTTTAATGCTACACGACACATCGTATACCTTGGATTTTAAATTACCATCTATTTCAATAATTTCTACAGGTACAAAAATGATAACTACCAGCAAACAAAATTTTAGCATCCATCCCAGCTTATCAAAGAACTTGATCATAGTATAAAGCGCAATAATATGTCCGTGTGCGTAGCTTACGCAAATCGAGGGAATCAAAACATTTTTATGAATGTTGTTAAAAGAGATTACCAGAAGTTGAATTTCCCGAAACGTTAGAAACGCACGCTGTACATCTAAATGAGTTTCCTTCATGTGACATTTAAGCAAATTTAAATAGCGTTCAAAGCAATGACAATGTAAAGCTGTAAATATTATAGCCTCCGTTGTAATTCCCAAAGCTAAAAACAAAACCATGTGTACTGAGTACAGAAACAACATTGAATTCAGAAAAAAGGAAGCCGCTACTGAAACCGTTAGCTGACTCAAACGTGAACATTGCGGAAGCAAATACCATCCAATATGAGCGGGAATGCATGGTGATACCAGTAACGTGATTCCATAGCCAACCACAGCAATTGGAACTGCAATCGTGCATGTGTAAATGTAGAATTTTAGTCGTTTCTCAATTCCAGGTTTGGACAAATCCGTCCAGGCAAAATCTACTAAAAACATACATGGCTTTAAATTAATACGAAAGATCGACTAGGTTTAAGGTTATACAATTTGTGCTTTGTCAAACCATTTTGTCTCCGCTCAAATGCAATAAGTTCATTGAAAAGAGCCACATAATCATATCGTTTTTTGTACTGTTCTCTAGTCACAACTGACATTAACAAAAAGTAACCGGAGTACCACAGAGATTGCACAAGTTGAAAAAGAAGTGTGTTTTTACCGTGTATGGAAACAATTGTCTGAGCGCAAATAATTGCTACAAAGAACACACACTGGATCCATCTCAGTTGAATCTTATTACTTAAATGTTCAGCTACTTGCATGCGGCTCTTGCTCACCATTTCAAAAGGCGTAAGGCTGACTCTATTGTAAACGACAAAAAGCTTAAGCACAGCAGTCGTATAATTGTTTGACAATACCATTATGATTCCTTGTTTACAGATAAAAATTCTAGTAGAAATTCAAAGTATTTTTGTTACTACCAATTTACAGTTTCTTTTGGTAAGAATAGTAGGAAATATTTTTTTATACGCAGCTTTGCTCGTACATATGTACACATTAAACAAAAAATTTGCTCTTCCACTGCAAAGTTAAAGATAATGCACTGGTCAATAAGTAGGAGGCAAATGAGCCAGTTAGTCACCTTCAAAATGTTTTGCTCCAAAATCTGGTTTACGAAAGAGTGTCATGTTAAATGCAAATGGCATTAATTATTTACGGTGAAAAACCTTTCTTCTGCGTTAAGATTATTTATGTAATTAATAATTACGTTAAATTGGCAAGGTTTGCTTATAGTATTTTCAAAGTAAATATTTTCTACTGCCAATCAGTGTGATGCCAGAGCGTGAACAAAATAAATAACCTGAAACGTAAAAATTAGACGGTCGTTGAGAAGCAAAAATATTAGGACGTCGCCAGCTAGAAAAAATGTTTGTAGGACGACCTCAACTGATGCTGTAGTACAGGATTGAATAAGCATAAAAGGATTATATAGAAAAACGCGCACGGTTTATGCGCGTTATGGTTACGCTAATTGACACTTGCCTGGTTGTATAGAGGTACTAGACACTTCAATTGAAATTTTATAAACCCACTAATTAAGCATGGCACTTATTTTTCGAAAATACCATCTAAAACATAGATAACAATATGTGAAATAAATGTATATTTTTCTACAGAGTTTTACTTTGTTTTTTAAATTGACACTGTAATATAGCTCTGTCGTGAGTATAATATCAGGTTTACAAAACAACACAATACTGAAGGAAAACTAAATTAATAATTTCTACCTATCACAACAATCTATCAGTATCAGCGCCGTTGGGATCAGGAAAATATATCAGATAATATTAGGAATCGTAGAAAAATGGGTTGCTACGCCTTATTTTACTTTCATAAATAAATAATGAAACAACCACAAAAGTTTTGACGTCAAAAACCTGCTTTTAAACTTTACTGTTTCAACAAACCGCGTAAACAATGCATTTTTAATTTGTCAATAAGTGGATTCTTACCGTTACAAGTACAGGTTCGTGCAGGCAGTCTAATTGCTTATCATGTGGACAAAGGCAATAATTTAAGCCAAAACCACGACTAAATACTAAAATCGAAGAATGGGAGTTCTGTCTAAATTAAGCCCTCGTCGGCTCAAGATTTCAGATAGTGGCAACCCAGTCTAACATAAAAATACTTTTCTATTAGCAATTTGTTATTGTGCTAAAGCTTTTTCGTTTAATATAAGGCTTTTTATCAGAAAAGAATTACAAATGTGGATATTAAAAATTAAGAATAATTGATCATGCAGAAAAATGCTTCACTACGCCTCATTGTAATATCAAGCATCAATATTAAAAATGCCACAAACGTATAACGTAGAAACGCTGCTGCTGCTAAATGCTTTAACAACCGAGTGCCTTGTTTGAAACAAGTTAATTTTTAATAAAATCTTGGATGGGTTATCAGCAAAAATTTAGTCGGAATAAAAGTCAATCGTACGAGCGCCTGTTTTGCATTGCTAATGGATGGATGTAATATTCCATATATGGACGCCAGTAACAAGTTTGCTGTAGTTGTACGCGTTATCTGTTGACGACTTGAAAAACTCGTTTAATATTTGATGTGACGTCCTTTAACTATGCTAGTTGCCAACAATAATTTTTGGCCAGTTTGCTTGTCTTACTTAAAATATGTAAAACAAAAACAAATTGAGTCGATAACATAAAAACTATAATACGCCATAAGATATTTTCTCTGCTTATGTGACTTTGTGTAAAAAATTTTTTAGCAATTTACTGTGACAACTTAGAAATTGTTAGTGCCACTCTTCATGTTGCTCATATGTAACCAGGGCTGTGGTTAGATGAGAGGGACTGTCGCATTGGGAAAAAATTAATTAGTTTTACATGCGAAATGGCTTGTAACAAAGTTTCCTTCCCTTAAGGTCCTTACCATATGCGTCGTATATGTTATATGTCCTTCCTACTAAACCAATGCCCAAGCTAATGCTGATGAATGCCTAATTCACACTACAAATCACAATTTCCATTTACAAACTTTCATACCTTAAATTTAACATAATTTTATTAATTTTGTGTTGATAGATTTTCTACTTTTTTGGTTTTTATTTAAGTTGTTAGTTCCTACATAACAACATATCTGGACCAAACCCAGTTGTGTACTCAAATTGCTTGCAATTGCAACACTATTTTGCGGATGGTGTATTTGGGATAAAAAAAATACATGAGACGCTTCATCACCCAGATGAATTTGTTTTGTCCGTATGTGGCCTCTGTTCTGTAGTAGGCTAGTCTATTAACACAGCCAAAATGTCACTATATCATTTGTATGTTCGATTCACGCCCACGTCTTTTTAAATAAACAAATAAAGAAACGACTTACCAAATTGAATATAACTTACCAACCAATTGACGTCCACAACAACTCATTAGCGTAAATAGGGCTAAAAACTAGCATAATTTGGGCTCTAAACCAAATATTACAAAATAAATAGGTAACTAAAGTATTTTAGTTATTACCATCTCTGCATTTATTGATTATAATTTATTTTATTTGTATTTATTTTAAATATGCATGTATCATGGAATTTTGTGAAAGGGTCATCTTTTGTTCTCTTCGGACACTCATTATCCTTAGCAACAAGCATTATTCACTGATATACCAGAGATATTTTTATTTAAAACAACATTCTTTTGTTTTAAATACTGCTTATCTCATTTTATTGCTAAGCGACTTGAATGGCCTTACAATTTGCAATGCCAAATATTTTACATACAAAAGTGGATAGTTTAAAATCTTAAACCCAATCCACATTATTTTTTGCATACATTTTTCAATAATAAAGCAGCCAAATCCCAGTAACAACCCAGCCGCCAAAGCTACAAACAACACTAATATATTTCCTTCCATATTTGCAGCTGCAACAGGCATTGGAATTGGCAAGAACTTAGTGTTAACCAAAACGCCATTCCACCATTCAAATATACCAGATTCTTTCATTCTCCTTATACGACGTAACACATATGGAGGTACAATGCCACATGGTTCCACACTTACGCTGTAGTTCCTGTACGTCTCTGAGCTTAGGTCTGCCGGAACACCATTTCGTTGCAAATCTTGTGCCATTTTAGCGCTAATGTAACCTGGGAAGAAAACAGCAATATTTTTGCAATTTCTTAAATCCTGGGTTAAAACCGTCATTTCATTTTCTCTAAAACACTTGTACTCAAAATTGGCATTATGATACTGGCACTCCTTCACTGGATAAAACTTAACGTCAAGTTTTAATCCAAGTTCACTCTGAAGAAAAATGTCGCTAATGTTGTCATGCAGACCACTTTTGTTTCTTATTTTCTTTAGATTTTCAATTATTGATTCTTCCACTTTGTTTCTAGGTTGGTGTTCTAATTGAAATGTCAAACCCACATCAGCAAGCTCCGACCAAATACGATAACCCGTGTGCTCATAGGGTACATATTTATAGAGCCTTCCAAGTTTATTATGATCAGAACGCTTACGTTTGTACTGTTGTATGTCATCACTTCGCGTGTACAATTTGAAATCGTTGTCCAATAATTGCTGCACAGTCTCAAAGGGAATTCTTGCTCGAGGCAGAATTAGATTGTACACGTTTACATTTTTGTATGCATTGCTTAGAACTACTCCCATAAAGAGGAAACATCCAGTCAAAACGCGCATTTTGGACATTTTCAGCATTGCATTTGAGAACGGGTCACCTTGTTCTAGTAGAACCTTGTAGGTTGATACAAACGTTGCTGTTAATGATAAACCAATGTCTGGATTTACCACCGGAATTGATAAAGTAATCAAAAGTGTACAAATCAAAATGCAGAACCAGACATATTTTTCATAAGCGGCGCTCAACTCTCTAAACTGAAATTGACCAATCTGTGGTTTTCCACAACTAACAAACTGAAGGTTATTCAAGGGTAAATGTAATAAAATAGAAAACTCGTAATATTCTTGAGTAGTAAAATATCTGGGACTAAAGTGCCAATTTGCAAATCTTTTTTCACCTTCTACAACTACGTTAACCTCCTTTCCAAGCGTGCACACTTTAGAAGCGCCTATGTATGTAAAATTATACATTACTTCTTGCAGCAAATATGCATATAAAACATTCATGTCCTCGTTTGTTATAAATTTAGGGTTGTGAAAAAAATTTGAAACTGGGTTTCCTAGAATGCATTTGTTTAATTGTTGTATAATATGGTAACCAGGTAGACCTAGCTCTGTGTTTAAGAAACTCCAGGTTGTTTGCACATCTGCTGGTAGTGCAAGCTCTGCGATTACTTCCATGAAAACAATTCTGATCCATGCCTCGATTGAAACTGTTTGTTTTAGTGTGTGAGCGTGAAAGTTGGATTTCGGCAGCAAAATTGATATTTGATTTATGATTGCTGTTGTTGGCTGGTAAAGATTTTTGCGCCCCAGTAGTAAATCAGCTGTACAGTACACATCTTGAATAAGTTGTTCATACCTTACACTTGCATACATGCGGCTTTCATATTCTTTGAGATTTTGGTGTTTTGGGATGTCAACAAAAATATGAACAACTTGAGGTTTGTGGTGCAAAATATTTGTTACGTAAGGACGACTACTTGGGTTTACGATCCTTGGCAAGCTAAACACTTGAGAATGTGGAATTTGGTTGTTATAATTTGGCCAAAATAAGTCAATTTCTGCAGCATAATTCCACGGTTTTGTAGCAGATGCAAATTTAACCATTTCTAGATCCACGCAATAAACGTCTGGAAAATATATAATGGGGCTGAGGTAGGGAGATGATTTACAACTATAGTTCAGCCAAGATTGGTAAAGACTATCTTTTAGGTTTTCCATTCCTTCAGGAATCATTACAAGTTGTCTGTTTTCAATAAACCTTCCTCTGTGTTTAAATAACACAGCGGGAATGATACTGCGCAAAATGACTGGAACCGTTGGTAAGAGTAAGTTAACGTCTTGGTAATTGTTTATTACAATAAGGTATCCGGCAGTGAATAAAGGCTCCAGAATGTGGTTCAAATTTTGAATCACTGGAAACGTGTGCTTTACTTCTTGGAAATTTTTGTAAGCGTTCTGCACTCCATTTATAATATCACCATATGGATCTTTGGAACCAAAAGAAAAATTCTGTAGGCTTTTGTTTGTAAAGAAAAGGTTTTCTATAGAAATTGTGTACTGCGCGTTAACCGAAAGCTTACAGAGGCACAAAGGAACACTTAATACAATAGCACACCACAGCATTTTCAGCATTTTGTTTGATAGCAATAATCATAAATTTAGTTGCTTAAAGAATGCTTAGAAAAATAGCCAAGCGTATAGTTTAAGCTAGTATACCTAATTGAAATGGACTATTTTTATAAAAAAGACAAACAAGCCACTAGTGGCTTAGCCACACCCGTTTTTTGGTAGAGTAATGAGACAATTTTTTCAAAACCAATTTAATATACCAGTAAGGTATTTTTGGTGTTATTTTCATGCTTGCTCTAAAGGTAGTCAACTTAACAAAAACATAACTGACAAAATAGAGCAAACTTGCGAAAGCAGCAGCTTAGTGTAGCTTATATTTGCAATGACCCATCTAGGAACTGAACTGAAACTTAATCATTTATTAACAATAAACAATCAATTGCTTAATCGTTATTAACTATTATACTGATTCTAGTGCAGAGGATGTCAATTTATTTCACATTTTGCGGGTTTTATCTGAAACTTGTAGACAGACAGCAAGAAAAATATTTAACAGCTTGATTTATTCCACTGTATGTAAAAAATTTAGGTAGTTAAAAATATATTAAGGCTTAATTACAAATTCCATTAAGGCACGTGGATAGGAATATAAAATGTTGTCCATTTTTTGTATAGTTTTTTGTAATCTGGTTTGCAGGTACATACAAAATAAATACAAAAAGTTGGTAATATGTAGTATGTAGCACTTGCACGGAGTTAATATAGATTGTTATATATTTCCTATTGCTTTATTTCTTATCTTAGACTTACATCCAGTGTTCAAAATCTTTCAGCGTCTTTCATTATTTGATATTCCTTTCATTCAAAGTCTTTCGACAGGAACGATGGCCAGAGAGGAATCCATAATACAAAATGTAGAAAGTAAAGATAAAGAAGTGAAGGATAACACTTTTGCATTGTTTTTCTATACTTTGTTTACCTAGCAAAAGTGGAAATTAATCAACTCATGGTAAGAGTGTAAGATAGCGAAGTTTTGGTTGTTGCAAAAAATTTTGTGTCTGATTTGGAGGTTGTGTGTGTGTGTGTGATAAATGTTGAGACTTGCTCTCAAATAAATCCAAGTTGAATGCAAAAATGACTGACACGACTGGGAATCGACACCGCGACCCTGCTCACCACTGTCAAGCGCGCTAGTCACTATCCTATAGTGGTTCAGGTTGAGAGAGTAGCTTCAAAAGTCAACTCTGCCTAACGCTGCATTGTTTGTTCACTTGTAGCGAGAACACAGAGCGAGTACACGTGTCCTCTCCCATGCAAAAATATATGTGGATGGATACCGTGTGTTTGTATGTACCAATGTAAAATGTAATGAAATTGTTTCTGACGAAAGATACTTGAACCTGTAACTAAATGTTCAATGTCTTTTGTGTGATCGATGACAGTTCTTTATTCTGTATATTCTGTCTGTGTTAAAATGTACACCACACACGTAAAACATGTACGTGTTAAAAAACTATTAGAAACAAAGGACGCTATCTTGGTCTACGGGCTCGAGAAACGAACCCACTTCTCCTTCGGCTTTTTAGATAGCACCATAGGCAGCCTAGCAAGTCATTTTTCTTTTATCTTTTTTTGGAATAAATTTGAGTAATTATCATGTTTTGAGACCATTACCTCTGCCAAAGAGTTTCGTTTATTTTCCACCAAAGGTGGCATTCGTTTCATTTAGGCTGAGATGTCAGACTTGCATAATTCGGAAATTTACTACTTTTTATCATTCAAAATAATTTTTACCACCGCATCCCACATCCTCTAGTAATATTTCAAATACCGACAAACTCCTGTGTTACGAGTCTTAGGAAGCCAAGCCAGTTTGCTCGCATACAATCACCGTGCGTGTATTGTGCATTGTATATTCGCTTGTTGTTCCAGGCAAGTACATGATTGAGACAGGAATGAGGCATAGTATAGTGCTTTTGTGTGTGACGGATACACGCACGCACGCACAGATGCACATCCAGGGAGAGGACTATTGGCGAGGACAGGTCGCAAATAATACGCTTGCATGAGACAACGTGGTTTGATCATTGAGAAGCCATGGAGTTGCAAAGGTCATTTTTTAAAAACACTTGTTGACCAAGGTGGTAACCTTTAAAACGTGAAATGATGCTTGCAGTGGGATTTTTTAATGAAAGAGAATGACAATGTTTTTGTAGAATAAGATCCCTAGAATCATAGTCCCGCAAATTTTCAAACTACTATATTTATGTAGGGAAGAGCACGGATTGGAGTTTTGGTGGGGAAGGCGCTGGAGAAACATTTTACCACAAACCCTATTTTGCGCAAATACTTCTCCCAAAAACCCAGCCTATTTGTTACATATTATTTCGGGGAATAGAGCTCTACACTCATTTCAGCAAGGTGACAAATGGGAAATTAGAAACGAGCTTGGAGCAAAAAGAGCTGAACAAACTTGCTCCTGTGCTATGTACTTCTGCTAGCATACTGATGATGCGGTTTGTAACGATTTGGGGAGACATAGAGTAAAAAGTTAACTCTGTAAGTGGCTAACAAATGAACAAATTTACATGGTTTTGACGGTAGTGAATTTAAGTAAAGTTAAAAGTAATGCAGGCAATCTCAGTAAAAGCAGTAAAACCAGATGGCTTAGTATTTAAACACGCAAACTAACTACTAAAGTAAATATTTGTTACACCAATTCATTAATGTGGAAATTGGTCAAATAAAAGTTAACTGGAACCCGACTTCAGTTTCTGTTAACCTTAGTATTAGCATGGCTCTTAAGCCTATTTGCGTGCTAAGTACAGAGTAAAACCACGAGCTTGTTGACACCCAAAAATTTTTTTGCTTGAATTTCCGAAACTTTTATATTGTTAGGAAGTAAAAGTACTCACAACACAATTTACCAAGTTTTAGTTCCATACGTTGTTGTAAGGCCGCTGGAAACGGGGTAAAATTTCAGTACTCAAAAAACGAAAATTTGAAAATGTTTCAGGTTCGGATTAAAACCGGTCAATGATTATTTTTGCAATAGTTAGGTAATATGGGACTCTTTATTTTGATGCAACATTACCTGTCAACTGGTTTTTGCAGTTTTGCAAGAATTCATTTTTTCAAATTTTTTGAGGTTTTCTGAAAATCGTTGAAGCAATATTTTTCTATGCTTTAGTTTCAGGGCAAATTTAGACGCTTGTCCATCTTAAATGATGTCTCTTCTATAGAACACAAGAAACCGCTTGCAAAAATATTGCGATTTGCAAAAGTTATGACGAGACGTAAAAAATCAGGAATTTTTCACGAGGTTTACCAACACTTAATACTAAATAACTTCCGTACGAGTGATCAAATTTCATCATGGACATACTTATATGAAATCCAAACGTTCAATTTACTAGAATAATCAGCAAATTGTAAAATCCGGTTGGCTTTGATAAGATTGTATTAAGGAATTCTCAAATTTCAGTTGCAAGTAAAAATGGTACCAATGTGAAAGAACAACGCATAACTTTCCAAAATAGCCGACTTTCGAGAATTCAAGAAATAACTATTTTAGCTTTATAAATTGCCTACAATAGGGTATCAACATCACGTAATCCTGACTTCCCAGTGGCGGGGAAAGTCTGCTAAGATTTTTGCAGAACGCCAAAATCGAAAATTTCAAATGGTCTTACTCATAATATAAACTCTCCAGTGAAAATTTAAATTGCTGAAACCAGAAAGTTGCAACAAGTTAATGCTTGCAGATTTTGATGCGTAGATAACAATTTAATTCCCAAAGTGCCAAATTCCTGAAAAAGTAATAAAATGCTACTAATGTATGCATGTTTGGGTTTGGGAAATAATTTTAATAAACCTTGTGTTGAAGGCAAAAATGCACCCCTACGCACACTGACCCCCCTAAGGTACCCGCCAACATAAAATGCACTCCCCATCCCCAAAGCAAACAAATGGAAATCAAAAGGAAGCCCAATGGGTAGCCAAGCGTTTGAAAAAAGTGTTTATTTTGGGGCCTTATGGGAGCTAAAATTGGAAGGTGTCTTATATCTCATATCATGCTTCAGTATATCTTTTGACAAAACCGTTAATAGACAAGGATATACTTAAAATTAGAAGCGTGCAGGGCTTTAAAGGTTGTATTAGAATCGGCAGTAAAGCCAGGGTTCAAATTTTTAACCTTCGGTTGCATAATCCTTGGATGTACTAAATCTTTAACCTCAAGCGAATTTACAGATCATTTACGGACTACGACTAATCGGCCATACCAGAAGCAATCTAATATTGTCAGCCGAGACTATGTGTGTTTACCCTTTCAATGGGGTTACCGTGGAGGTTATACCTTAATGGGGATGACTGGGTTGTCCTCCTGTTTCCTTCACTCCCGGTTTGACCTTGTTTTGCAACGGTATCCGCAACGAATAGTTTAGTGGGAAAGGGATGATGATGACTTTGGCACGTTGCCTTGTGCACAGTGTAATGCTGAAGATGATCAAATAGTTAACTGATCACAAAAATGACCGCACCCACGCACTAATTTCAAGTTAACAGTTTATAATATTTTATTGTGATACCACAATCAGTTTTAGGCAACAAATTAAATAATGACAGTAACTTTTAATAGGTAATAGTTTCGCAGCTTCTTCCCATTTTTCTCCCTGCTCTTGTCTCTCTCTATAACAGCCCTAAACTTACCAACATTCCTCTACACTCAAAAGCGTATCTACTCCCATACATTTTCGGAGAACTAAAATATCTATACATAGTAACAAGAAACAAAGCTAAACTCAAATTCTCAATTTCGTAAAAAACTAGAAACGGTTGAGTCTCAACTCAATGACTCTTATTTAATGCATAGATACCTCTCACAATATATTGTGGAACATTAACGCTGGAGCACATATTACGTTGATTTTTCTACAGCAGCAGCAAGAGCTCCTCTGCAGAAGCCACTTGCTAATAACAGTTGCAATTTTGCTTACACTGGAGTGAAAAACATTTAAGATGCTTACGGTTCATGTAATGCGGTTTCTATGCGTTACATTCTCAAAACTACTTTCTCTTGTTCCAATATCTGTAACAGGAACCAAATCCTAAACTCGTTTGCATGTAAAATGCATAAAGGAAACTGAACAATTCGTGGTTTGGATTATTTTTTAAACCACCCTGTGCCCGGAAAGCTGTGTTAAACTGAAGATATATGAACCACGAAAAAACCCAAGCATTTTGTTTCTAATCTTTAAAACCTTGGTGTTTATTGGTAATTTGCATTACTTACGTTCCTCTTACCAATGATTTAAACATTCTAGAAATTTGCCAAGTCCTTAACTGCTTGCTTTAAAACTCGATGGCAAAATCAAGGAACTTAATGGAGAAAAACCACAAACACTTCCAAACTATTTTGACATTGATCACTTTCGGCGTATTTGTAGATTACGGCAAATATTTAAAGAATGTATATTTAACTTCTTATCTGACAAATAAATCCGTAAATACAAAAAATGGTAGTAAAATTGTAGAGGGTTCGCGCCAATGGAAAAACGAAATAAGAGAAAGTTTACATTTATTCAAAGTATTTCCATCTAATGTATATTTTCTAAACCTCAAACACAGGAACATCAGCAAAGCCATTTATAATGCAATTAACCGGAATATATATATAGTATATAGTGAAAAACTTTTCAAAATTATAAAAGAGGAGATTACTTAGAGTGAATCCAGTACTTATTTCTTTCCTTTTTCTTATTCATTGGTTTTCATCAGGAGGAACTGAACGCGAGAACATTTCGATATTACTAAAATATACTTGGCACGCAACAATGAAAATTTGAATAGGTCAAAGAAGAATGAATCCCAGCAATTGGATAACAATTGACGACCTTCCACATCCATCCTATTCATCAATGTGACATTATCCGCCTTTTCATCCTTTTTGAGAATTGATTGTGTCATTGGTCATTGCGAAAATGTGCTTATATTTTTCGTTAGATTGGTGGATAGATACCAAGAATTAATTTTTAATACAGTTTAAAACCTGCATTGTGATATGGTAACTGAGCGTTTGTAGCATTTGTACTAACAACATATACAGTAATTGAATACTTAACAAGGTAATACTATAACTTATTTGCATTATCACAGGCTTAAAACAGATAGTGTTTATAATAACAATCTCTTTAGTTAATAGTTAAAGGACTATGCAACCTATGGGCAAAAATTTTGACCTCCCAGTTTATTGCCAATTCTGATAAAGCTTTGAACGTTCTACAAGTTTGCAATTTAATAGCAGTTCTGAAAGTGCTTGTTCTGGAGATAAAACTGAGGAAATACTGGAATGGTATTTTTTCAATAGTTGCATTTATGGGATTTTAGTTTGCTGGCATTCTAAAAACTTTATGTTCAGAACAAAGATATGACCATGCTTTCCCAATGCAATAAAGGGTTAGAGAACGTAACAACGCCTACACCTAATTCTATGCACGTGTTTCGAGACAGAAATTTATTTCGAACAGCGATTGTCAAATAACCATCAAAAATTGTTGTAAATGTAATTTTATTGGTCATTGTCACAATTTGTTGGTTAATAGCTGGTTTAAAAGCTTATACTTTGGAGGGCATTTGAAAGCTTAATTGGTTCAAAATATAAAATATACTTTGATTCTGAACGCATATTTTTAAAGTGATGGGTTTGAAAACTTGGAATTTGTATGACAGCAATTGTCTTAACAAAATATATGCTACCCGCTATAGTTATAACAAATACTATTCAACTATTTTTCACTAAATCTACAATGGCTACCGCCAGCTGAACTCCCGACAAAAAGCAAAGTCATCATATTCGTGTTTTGTGAACTTGTGTTTATATTTAGCGGCGTAAAAAGGCAATTACGATGAATTTAAAAAATTGGCTATTTCCAAATAAACATATACGAGTAGAGGAACAGTTTGTGACACAAAAAACATCAAAAAGTTAATTATAATTTTAATTGCCCTGTTAACTTTAACTGCAATTATTAACTTTCCGAAACAAGTACCGGACAAAATTCAAACGCCATCAATATTGGTAAGGTCAAAGGTAACAAATCCAGGTACAACCGTGTCCGGTACTTGTTTCGGAAAGTTAATAATTGCAGTTAAATTTAACAGGGCAATTAAAATTATAATTAACTTTTTGGTGTTTTTTGTGTAACAAACTGTTCCTCTACTCGTATATGTTTATTTGGAAATAGCCAATTTTATAAATTCATCGTAATTGCCTTTTTACGCCGCTAAATGTTCAAACACAATTAAATTTAAAACGTCCATAACTGCCGCACGTTAGCTTTATTCAACATGATTTTTTTGTGTTAGTATTAACTTGACACTGGTTATTAATCTAGGCACACAGAATCTTATATTTCTCAATTTCAAAATATGGCTGTCTGGAGTTCAGCTGGCGCAGGCCAATGTCTATCGTATTTGGGGATACTCCTGTCTGATCTCTAGGGTGTATTGTTTGGATTCTGTGATTAAAATTTTTTGCAATAATTATCGTACACCTTTTAGTTTACAATAGGGTCCGGAGTCTTTCAGGAATGAAAGGAAAAAAGTCTTTCATTCCTTTCATTACCCTTTCATTCACTGAAAGGAATGGAAAGGAATGACTTTTTTCCAAAACCAATAATGAAAGGAAAGGAATGAAATGGAAGCCTGAAAGGAATGGAATGGAAAGGAAATGAAAGACTTGAAAGGAATCCGTTCCTTTCAAATGCAAAATTTTGCAAAGTATTTAAATTGGTCAAAAACATTACTCCAATAATTGCAAATTGATAAATATATCCAATAAATCAGTAAATATGTCCAATCAATACATTTAATTAACAAAAACTAAGGAATTTTTCGATTATTTAACTCAGTGTGATATTATTGTTTTAAATAATTCCAGTCGTGTTTGAAATTAAAACCAATTCAATTAAAGTTAATAATTGTTAATTAAGCTTGTTTTGATACTAATTTACTCAGTTTTGGTATGTGTTATACCATTTTTAATAGTAAATGGAAAATTACGCATGTTGAAAGATATTTGTCATTCATTTCCATTCCTTTCATTTCATTCACCTGAAAGGAATGAAAGGAATGACAGTTTTAAAAATCTGAAAGACTTTGAAAGACATCATTCCTTTTGAAAGACTTTGAATGAAAGGAATGACAATAATGAAAGACTTTGAAAGACTCCGGACCCTAGTTTACAATTTGCACCAAGGCAAAATAATTTCCACCTGTAACAATCAAAATATAGAAAAACACTATACTTGTAGTAGGCGAACGCAATATATCACTGGCATTTCAGTACGCCAGTATATAACGCACAAAAGCTGAGTTACACTTAAAGTTATTTCATATATGTTGTGTAATTGTCTAAGAATATTTACGTTTGAGTTTCGGTTATCGCCACCATGGTTTTTAATTAAAGAAAGGATGCAAGACAAGCCCACGTGCATGGTAAAATACCAATAATGTTTCTGTTTTCAATTTGTTAATTAACATACTAGAACTTGAAAAAAAAAACATTATAAATCTTAAATGCAGTTTTGATTAAATCTTAACAGCGTGTTTGTCAATACATATCTGTTTGCGCAAGCGAATGCATGCAATCAGGGGCATTCGAATGGATTTCATGGGATTACAGTATCGGGTACACCTAGTTGTGGATCAAAGCATGTAAATTTCACATAGAATACAAGAATCTTTTGGAATGCTGGAGGAAAAATTTCAAACGAGTTTGAGTAATTAGGGTCTTATCAAAAGTTGAGAAATGCTCATTGAAGCAGCTGGCATCAGTACAGCCGCTGAGAATGTATGTTGGTGGATTTACTTACATTGGGCGAGGTAGTTTGCTAAGTGCTTCTGATGTTGTAATTAATTATGTGGTTTCTTGTTGGAAACATTGTTTTTGATTGATTTTATGTTTTATGAGCACAGGCTGAATTAATTCCAAAAATAAATGACACGTATAAACAGAAAAATATCAGCGACTGATTAAAAAGTCAATTTTTATACAGAAAGCGCAACACTAGAAGAAACCCCTAATGAACCGAAAAACGGAGCTTGCAAAGAAGTATCTACCAGGATACTGGAAAGAACTTTTCTTCGAAATCATGATAAGTCCGTAGATACATTTGAAATGAAGACTAGTTATAATGCTTTGTATTTTTTCATATTTCTGGAAACTAATGTTGGTCAAAATGAATATGTGATTTATTATTCAGATATTCTTATTCCCTGATGAGGATCTACAGAATGATTGAAACGTCAGGATTCTTTAAAATAAAGTATTAATTACACTCGTTGCATTACCTCTGTTTTAATAGAAAAACAATTACATGGTTATATTACCAGTAACATTTTTATTTAGCACCTCTCGAGCATTTTATTAATGTAGCAATGTAATACTAAATTCGAATGACAAATTGCATACTGACGGATTTTAATGATAGCATGCTGATAAAATTACTGACAATTTAGATTTTAAACATGAAAAGTTAATCAACATCTGGTGTCAAGTTATTTTGAAAACGATTGGAGTGTGAAGCTAACATAAGGAAATTTTTACTTTAGTGACGGACCACTGACATTTCCGCCGCTTACACTAAGACTTTTTTCCCATTTCGAGTTCCCCGGTTAACAATTTTCCCATTTGTGTACAAATCAAAAATATTTATTATTGGCAAATGCTTATAAAGTAGACGGTGTCTTGGAGTTATTTAAATTATTAATTATTTACACTTAAAACTTAATTTGATTTTTTTCTTGAACTTATTCTGATGTTTGTGGTACCATATATATTACGTTTACTAGACTTTTTTATTGGAGCTGTACTATATTGTTCCGCAAATGCATTTTCATTGAAACTTGTGTCAATATTATGCTAAAACTTGAATACGCCTAGTCCAAGTCTGTACACTATTGAGCATCTTTTTTCGTGACTGACCCCCAAAAATGTCACCCCTTTGAATTCAATTGATACTATGTTTGTTGCATAGCCTATCTGAGGGTAAAAAGAAATCAAATCGACTTTGTCCGATTTGTTACGTGTGTTAGCCAAAAATCACAATTGTTGAAAAATAAAGGTACGTAGGTAGTTTAGTATGTTTTGCTGTTTTATGCATGGCTTTATAGGTTTGAATGTGTATGTAGATGATATAACCTACAAATTGCGTTATATTAAATACAACATGTTAGCTGTAGTGCTTAATCCGCCATTGTTATACAACAATACTTAAAACGAGAATTTTCTAACTTCGCCATATTACATGGTAGCCGGCTAATTTATTAATGCCCATGTACTAGACCATAAACATACTTGATTGCAAAAAACCTCATTTAAAAATCTTTTGTCTGTGGGAAGATATGAACTTTAAAAAAAATTCGGGTCCTCCACTTCAGTGTGTATGGTTTCTAAAAATTGACATAACTCCAGAGTTTTGTGTCTGATTGGGATGATCGATACCATTTATGAAAGCGCATTAATTGCTTATTAATTCAAATACCATTGCACAAAGCACCAACTTTTCAAACGGCATCAGGAAAGCCTGAGGCTGAAAAGGCTCATTACCAAGCGTGCTTCCGGTTTGACACAAAATTAATTTTTTCTCAGATCACGGGACGCAAATCGAAAAACTAAAAAATACCCATCCTAGATAAACCGATTGCACACATTTTAAAACTCGTTTCATGGAAAAATTCGAAAATACGAAAAAATGGCGCACAACTTTGTCAATCAATTTTGAATTGGCGTGCAATACCATACTTCAGTATTTTACAAATAAACCTTACAATTCGAAGTTTTATGTAATTAGGCTTACATTTAATTCAAATTTAGTACAAAAACGTGACAAAAAACATGTTCTGATTACAAAATTTGAGAATATGAGGTGATGTAGTTATTTGTTTATGCTAACTTAATGCAGCACTTATATTTACATTTTCATCAGCATTTGAAAAATTGACGTTCTTTATCGTCTAAACTACGTAGCACCCTTTTAACGTATAAATCTGAAAAGCCAAACTATCTATATATTATATGAAGCGTCCGGAAACTATAAAATGTTTTAATGTGGCAAAATGCCAAAAGGGAAAGAGCATGGAAATAACACAACTTAGCGCGTTTAAAAAGGTCAACAGGAAAAGCAGATCTAGCTCATCGTAGAAGGTTATTATTGTGTAGACCATAATCAAAAAGCATTTTGTGGCCATAAACATATAAGCCGGAGAAATATACCATTTTATAATATCATTATACGTTCCGTACATAAGTTGGATTTTCCTGAACATATGCACCAACTTGGCCACAAACACCCAGGTTGGAAAGTTATTTGTGGCAAGATACTGCATGGTTGGTAGGATAATCCTCCGGATAATCCAAATGTAAAGCCAATAAACAGGAAAGTGTAACGTAGTGCTTTTACCAGCAATACTTCAATCCGACCGCTGAGGCTTTTTCTCCAAAACTGAACTGGAAGTTAATCAGTAATTTTAAAATAATGTAATTTTTTATCCCTAAATAATCATTAAAGCATCATCGTATCATGCCTGATCCTCTCGTGTCAAAATATTAATCTATATTAGCCCTTAAATGATTTTTTGAGGGATAAACAATTATTTACAATTATTTAGTGCTCACACGTATAAGATGCATTTACTCCTTGTTTGTGAGGTATGGTTATAGAATAGATATATGCTTGACTCAGCAGGCTTGTTGTGGTAAGAAACATGCAAGCAGTGATCTAAAAGCGGAACAACAGCGTGTAGTTCTTCTTCCAAAAAACGGAAAGTATGTTCCAAAGTTTCGTTTCTTTGAGGAAGACGTTAAGAGTGATTGGAGAATACGAAGCATGGTTAGTCTTAAAAATAGTAAAGTGACTGAGTACTGCTTACGCAAAAATGGATTGTGGAGCTAAATTGTAAAAGAGAGTACTTTCAGGCGGAATTTCTGCGTTTTTAGCAATAACATAGACCATTGTAATCATAGAAAATTTAGAAAGAAAAAAAATAGTGCACGAGTATTTTGGCAAAGGGATTACCACTCCAAGCAAATATAACATTCAATTTAGAAAATGAGCCCAAGAAGGTGAAACTAAAGTTTTGTTCGGGGTAAAAGCTGATAAAAACTAACAACGAAAATGATATTATTGACACCGAACCTGCGAACAAGCTTGTACATTAAGATTAAATAAACTATAACCCACCACAAGCTAGGCTTGCGTTGTCAACCTGCGACTGAATGACGGTCTCCCAGTTATCTTAACTGCTAGTGTAACTGATATGGCTAAAGTCCTCCATTCAGGTGGTTTGTCTGTATGCAAAAGCAAATAAACGGATTGTTATGAGCATCGAAAAATGAATAATATAATTTGAAGGCTGCACTGTAAACGCAATTTTGAATGAATTAACAAAAACAATTGTTTATCTTTCAAAAACTCATTTCAGGGCTAATAATGATTAATATTTTGACACGCGAGGATGAGGCATGATAAAATGAGGAAGAACAAATGTTTTTTGAGGGTATACTGAAATATTCCCTATTAAAAATATTTTTAAAGTCAAATTTTTCGAAATATTTTTTTGAATAAAAACTTTCAGACGAATACGCTAAAACGTATTCCTTTTCAAATGACATCATATCGTTAAATAGTTGTTAGATCAAGTTTGATACATGATACATGAGCTGTTTACTACATGATTTTCTTCATCGTGTATCCAGCTGTTGTCAGTTTTTCCATGAAGTACTTTAAGCCAGTTATTCTTCCCGGATATCCGTTGGTATTTTACTATCCACTTTAACTCGATCCACACCTTGTAGCCGTCTATATCGATTAACTTGGTCTCCGGATCTTTTATTCTCTGAGTCTCAGCAGAAATCCAAGCTTGCCAGAACATTACAATCACGCTGGAAAGTAGAATCGTTACTATGACCAACTTACGGTTATACTTTGTAGCAACCGATATTCCAAGAAAGAGCCAATAAAAGCTCAACCCTTTTCTAATACTATTCAATATAAATGCGTACATTACCACAACGCCAGTTATACACGCCAGCACAACTTTTTTTAACCCACCACTGACCCGTGACTGCATGATAGTTACACACTTTCAAGTTGTTACGACAAAAAAACAGGGTCTATGTTGTCAATCCACTGCTGGATGAAGGTCTCCCCAAGTGTATTCCAAGCTTTTTTTTATCTTGAGCTTTGATTTTCCAATCCCGTCCGGCTAGTTGCATGATCTCATCTTCCCATGTTGATCTCGGTCGTCCACGTTTGCGCTTTGCATTTGGAACCCAGTCAAAAATTTCGTGGCCCGTAAAAAGACCCAACGTAAAAATCCCCAGTTTTTTAGACCCAAACGTAAAAATCCACAATGCGTAAAAAGACCCAACGTAAAAATCCCCAATTAAAATTTAGAAAGAATAACCAGCATGACAACGAATAGGGTAAACAATTGTTAAATATAAAGTCAAATGTCGGTTAAATGTTCTTTATATTATTTTTCGGACTATATTATCTTCATGTTTGTTTTTAAAAACCATATTTTTCCCAAATAAAAATATTTCGTTACATAAAAGTCCCGAAATGCAAAATATTCTAATATTGTCCCTAATTGATAATGCATTAATCTAACTGGTCATATAGTGACTACACGTCTGACCACAAAGAATGAAAGATGCTCACAGTTCAAGATTACTTGCGGAACAATGGATATCATAAAATAATTTCTGTTTTATATTGTCTTAAAGTCATATTATGTCACAGTAAAGATGGGTAGTAAATCAGTTTCCGTTGGGGCTGATAGTTAAATGAAGGTAAAAATGTGCTTGGGAAGAGGCATGCATGACCACCTGAAGTAGTGTTAAAAATTTGAAAGTAGCATTATTGTATATTGCATTAAATACTTAAAACGTTTTAAAACTATGACCTTCTTATATAAATATGAAGATATTGTATGTAAAGTTCAAAAACTATTAAGAACATTTAATAAATACCGACATTTTTACTATGTATTTACCAATTGTTTACCCTTTTATCTTATTAGCTATTTATTGTATGAATTCTAAACTTTAATTGGGGATTTTTACGTTGGGTCTCAATAATTGGGGGTTCTTACGTTGGGTCTTTTTACGTTGGGTCTTTTAAATGAGACCAAAAATTTTGGTCCACCTGTCTGTATATCTTGCGATCTTCCCTGCAAATCTCCATTTTAATTTTTTACAGAACACTGCTACATCCGTTAGCCCGGTTTCGGCACGTATCACTGAATTATTAACTTAATCTAACAACGTAATGCCCAACATGATTCTTTCCATCTTTTGTTGGGTAACCTGAAGACGGCTAAGTTGTG